>JAIXMQ010000160.1:0-23953 GCA_025716855.1 Pilaira anomala | reverse complement strand
TATGAAAGAATTGAAGAAAAACTTGATAGACTTTTGTCCGAAAGAAATGCTGAAAGTCAAAACGTCATCAATACTACTGCAGGTATATTTAAAAAAAAAAAAAAAAAAAAAAAAAAACTTGTTTTATCTAACGCAGTATTGACACACATTAGCTCCTCCTCAAAGAGAACCTGTATCTTTGGATGAGGTGACCTATTCCTGTCTTCGTTCTCCTTTGGAAAGAGATCTCCAGAAACCAGTATCAAAGGATCAAAGCTATCGAAAGTCATGGTATATCGAAGAATTTATAGAATACCAAGATCCTAGTTTGGCTATTGATGGCAACGATAGTGTATCTACAAGAGACAGAAAAGAAACAAGAATCCGTACCATTAGTAATCAGCTCAACAATTATACCAAGACGGCTGTTTCTTTGTTGCTTTAAAAATTGGATGAAATGAATGTTGCCGAGGAGAGCCGTAGCTGGAAAAATGTTCCTGATCATTCAAAACACAAATGTTATCAGGACATTGAATTGATTGCCAAAAAGGCCAAGCTCGACTTGGATAGATGCATTGACAGTTGGGGAGCTAAGGTGTTGGCAGCAAACCATTATCCAAATGCTACCAGAAAGTCGAAGGTTAGTTTCACATTCACTCTATTAAAAAAAATGTATATATATTGTTTACTAATATTTGATTAGGACACTCTGTTGTCATCTCCTTGTGTAGGGCCCTCAACAGCTGCAGTAGCAGTTGTTGATGATGATGAGATCTTCCTTTTTGGTGGTTCAGATGACGAAGAAGATGACTTGTCTGACCTGTATGAGCTGGACATTGATGCTGCCGAGGAGGTCGCTGGAGAACGACTTGTCACCAACAAAAAAAAAGGCAAGCAACCTTCCAATAATTTGAAAAAAAAAGGTAATATGATACGTTTTTTATATTCATAAAGTAGTATACTAACTCTTTTTTTTTTTTAGAATCCATAATAATTAGGCTTTGCTTCTTTTTGTTTTTGTTTTTTTTTTCTTTATTTATGTTCTCCATTTATGCTAACTTCTTAACCCTTTCCTTTTTTTTTTTTTTTTTTTTTTTTTTTTTTTTCTCCTTTCCATTCCCTTTTTCTTTTTTCCATTCCTTTTTTCTTTTTCCTTTCCTATTATATCATCTTTTTATTCTCTTTATGCCCTGTAATACCTATGACCATAAAATCATGTATTTTTATATGTACATGATATAACTAAATAAATTAGTTTTTTTATACCAAAAAAAAAAGTCAAATGCTATATGGCCAATGAATAGTAAAATGGGATTATTTCATGTAAAAAATCATTATAATGATAGAAAAGATTCCTGTGTTTTACACGTTATTTTCTTTAAATGAAGAAGAAAAGACTCAGTTTCATGTTGTTTGATCAGAATCATTCATGCAAATAGACGTTATATCTCTGTTATATTTTAGAAGTTCTTGTATTAAAAAGTAAAATCATGTTGACTGACAAGGATTATTTCCATGTCTTTGCTTTATATGACAGGATTCCTCTGTAGAATACAAGGATATGAGTAGGATATATTGTAAAATCACAGGGATTTCAAGAATATTTTCTTCATATAACAGGAATTTCACCTCATTATAAGGAAATATGAAAGGAAATTTGGGTACATGTCCAAATCAGGGAATAATCGGGGTCATATTTCGGTCACTGAACAGAAAAATGACAGGAATCACTGGCCGTAGTGTCTAATTCATCATTTATGGTTATGTCTGGCAACAAAAACGTCCTTTGGTTTCTTTCAATCAACTTAGTTTACCGTTGGATCAAGGAGGTCTCGGCCTACTACAACCAGCCATGCAACATTTAGTCCTTCAAATGCGTCATCTTAATCACGTATTTCGATCTAACAACAGGTCTCTCTTAGTTCGACCTTTCTTTAAACATCACCTATCACTCCTTACCCCCGCACCATTGCCACCTGAAATGTCCTTTTTTGTACCTGAATGGCGTAAGCATGATCTCAATCATCCTACCTCCATCATCAATGCCTACTATCAAGCTTTTGATTATCTTGACGTCAAGTATGATTTCTCTAAATGCACGTTATTACGTTACTCCAGTTGCCTCTTCACTATCTCTTCAGTCATACCCCCCAGACCATTGGCTCCATAAACATCGCAAATTTTTCACTTATGATACCCACCTTCGTCGTTTACGACTACAAGTTGAAAATGAATATGTCGAGCTACCGTTCCTTTGCCGCCGCCTTCACAAGGATATCCTTATATATCGAACCGTCAAACTACAATCATATCTAATTCCGTACATTGTAAACGATGTCACTGATGGGAACCAACTTATCTATAACTCTTCCTCACTGAGCAACCACCTTCAACAGCATCCACTTTGGCTAGAGTACACTCCTAGAATATATCGGAATCATCACCTCCGTGACACTGTCTCAACTATCGGTTTAATTTCTGAAATCGACTTGAAAATCTTCTGGTCCTTGCCACTTCAACTCCAAGTTCGATCACATTGGTATCGAGTTCTAAGCCAAAAGCTTCCAATTGCCCCGTACCTACAGCAAATTGGTACACTTGAAAACTCACAGTGTCGCCTCTGCAACGCTGAAGAAGAATCCTTGGCACACTTCCTTGTAACATGCCCAATTAAAAAGGATATCTGGAAGATGGTTCTCAACTTTCACTATCCTACCGTCACCTTTACCACGGATCATATCCTACAAGCACCGCTACGCTTACAAGTTCCCTTCCCTCCCCGCTCAAACCAAGTCGTTCCCCTCTTAGTTCTTCTGTCTACTTCACAATATTATATTTGGTATGCTTATTGGCAAATGATTATTCAAAAAGTCCCTTTTCGCCCTGAACACATCATCCAAACAATCAACCATCAAGTCTCTCTCCTATTGAATCGTACCTCTACAATAGACTAAATTTTCTTTTCCTTCTCTTCATATTATTATAATTTTCCCTTTTTCCTTCTCCCCTTGTTTTTTTTTCATACTGCTCAAGTCCCACCTCTCCGCGTATGTGTGACTCTTTAGTTTAATAAAAACTTAATTTACAAAAAAAAAATCTGACAAGGTATTCTCTCTTTGTAGGAGGACCTCGATGATTCAAAACTGCTTCAATTTCATAATGTTTGATCTCGTTACCTTCATCATCAAGTTCAATGACCTCATCCTGAGAGATAGGTTTAAGTTCAACGGACGTATAATTACGAGGCATAAGTGTACCAGTATGATCTTTGAGAATGTATGCATTACCCCTATTTTTTGGTACGACCTCGTAGGGACCGGTGTACGATGGAGCAAGTTGACCATTTTTGGTTTGTAAGCGCACCATGACATGGCTGCCAGGAGGGTACAGTGCATCTATTTTTAAATCATATATTTTAATAAACGGACATTTTCAGCTTTTGATTTAAACTGCGTTCTTTTTTTAAAAAAAATGCTCATTGCGAACGTTCTTACATTTTATGATGCCAAACATGAATTAAACATATTTTAAAATATTAATGGGGACTATTATAATGTACAAATATTTTTTTTTATTGATATAAGCGAAGTTTTCGATGTGATTTCTGATCTTTAGAAAACTTCTTTACCACCTCTAAAGCCTGTCTTGCATCTTTTCCCTGACTGTGGGCTTCAATATACCTAAAAATTTTATTCCAATATCTTCTTATCAGCAAAGGTGGCTCTCTAGGAGGGGAAGCACTATCCAAGAACGAATTTATATTTTTGTCCAAAGAAACAAAACTGTAATTGCAGTTTTGTCGAGCCACTTTCTTAGCCGCCCCCAGAATCTTTCAATCGGGTTAGTCTCACAGTGAAACCGGGGGTACAGCTCAAAGATATGGCCTTGCTTAGAGCATCCCCAGCCGAGATTTTAGTTTTTAGGTTTTAAAAATTTTTTTACAACTCAAATTTTTTGTACAACCGTGTTAAATTAGAGGGTCTCCCAACCGTCGGTTTTTAGAAAGATTTATGAAAAATTAATTAATTAAAAAAAAAAATTAAACTCTGCAATAAAAGTAATGTAAAATAGCTAATCATTGTTAAATCTTCTTTACTTCGTTTCTAAATATATTACAAATGAGTACTCCTACTGAACAATCTACTTCTACACCCATCGATAATGTTGAGAGCTTCCAGTCAGGAAAAACCGGCAAGAAAAACTTCCGTCAATCTGAAGACATCAAGCTTGTTAACGCTTACATACGCATAAGCGAAGATGGAGATAGAGGAAACAATCAAGACGGAGCCGCTTTTTGGAGAAGCATAGCTGACATTTTTAACATGGGAAATGGTTCTGATGATATCCGCGATTGCGGTTCCTTGAAAAATCGTTGGGGTATCATCAACAGAAAGGTGTCAAAATACGTTGGATGCCTTGATACCGCATCCATCCAGTTAGGAAGCGGATATGTTCCCAAAGATAGAGTATGTTTTATTAATGAAGTACATAAAAATGGGTAATGTATTAACAAAACCACGACCCCTTATAGATAGCATTAGCCAAGCAGTTGTATCGTAAACGTATTGTAGAATTGGAGAACAGTAAGACTGTTACTGCTCCTACAAAGAAGAGAAAAGAAACCGTAGATGAGAATTTTACCCTTGAGCATTGCTATGAGATCATGGTAAAGCACCCTAAGTGGTATCCTCGTGAAATGAAAAAGAATGAATCCGAGGACTTGGTTGTTTATTCTAACCATCAAGTTCCTGAGGGAAGCGTTTCGTCTTCAACTACTGATGATGCTTCCCATCCTGCTCGCCCCGAGAATGGCCGTAGAAAGCTTAAAGAAGATAAAAGGGTTAAGAGAAACATGGTCAGCTTCTTGGAAAGGTTCGGTAACTATTTGGATGGCAAAATGAAAGCAGAGGCAGAAGCAGAGGCAGTGAAAAAGAGAAAAATTGCTATGAAGGCAAAGCAGGTGCGTCGCTTTTTCGACATGAAGATGTTAAGCATCAGTACTAATGGTGAAACTGATCCATACATCCTTCGTACGTTGCGTAAGCATAAAAAAGATGCATGCGATAGGCTCAATAAAGAGTCTATCTTAGATATTACTGGTGACGTTGAAGAAGAAGAGGAGACTTTGTTTGAAGAGGAAGGTGGAAGCGAAGATGAAGAACTGCAATCTACTGTAGAAGAAGAGGCTGAAAGTGAAGAGCGAGAGATTGTTGTTTTGGGAGAAGATCCTGAAGTTATTGTTTTGGAAGGCGATGCCGAAGTTGTTGATTTGGAGGAGAATGATTATGATAATTAATTATAAATAGATATTCTAATAATTAAATAAAAAAAAATTGTTAAAATATATATATATTTATATATGTATATATTTTATTTTTTATGTATATATTTTTTTTTATCGATGGTGGGATTTACGCATCCACAAATGGCTAACAAGATCATCACGAAGCATTTGATGTTTGCTGGCATCTCTCATTGCACTGTCTCTTTTATGAAAGGCTTGAAAGTTCAGCTCGTTTTCAGCTGCATAGGAGGTTCTACCAGAGTTAATGTTTGAATCATCAATTGTACATTCAGATTCAAACAGATTTTCGAGTCCTTCCACATCCCGCTCATCTTCTACTATCATGTTATGGAGTATGACACAAGCAAGCATGACATTTTTCAGCTGCCTTTCATCCCACAATCTGGCTGGAGTCGTCAATATCTTAAACCTTCCTTGTAAAACGCCAAAGGCACGCTCGACATCTTTTCTTACCGCTTCCTGAGCTGAAGAAAAGTTCTACAAGTTGAATATGATTTGTTAAAAATATTCTCGTTATTTTTGTAATGAATAAAAATATACCTTTTCGCCTAATGTCGTAGGATTGGGTATGGTTTTTACCAAATTGGCATATTTTGGATAAATACCATCACCCAGGTAATAACCCATCTCGTACTGATGACCATTTAACTCGTATGATACCTTTGGGGCTTCACCAGTAAGGAAATTATCGAACACAAAGGATCGATCCAAAACATTGATATCATTAAGGGCACCAGGTAAACCAAAAAAGCAATGCCAGATCCACAAATCCTGAGTAGCTACTGCTTCAAGAATGATTGTTGGATATTTTTCCTTGCCAGCTGGTAGGGCAGTTTTTCCATTCCCAATGCATACAATCAATTGATCCTAGCATTCCTCGGAAACCTCTTTCTTCGTTTACCTTCAAGATTGTCTTGAGATCATCAGCAGTAGGGTTTCGAAGGTATTCCTTTCCAAAATAATCAATTACAGCCTTGCAAAAACGCTTCAATGCTTCCATTCCAGTAGACTATGCCATTTGCAAATACTCGTCATAAGAGTCAGAAGATGCGCCATATGCAAGCTGACGGATAGCAGCAGTACATTTTTGTCTAGCCGTAAACCCCCAGACCTTACGCGCATCTTGTCTTTGCACAAAGTAGCCATCTTGCTTTTCAACACCTTCTACAATTCTATTAAAAAGCTCACGACGGCGAAAAATCTCAGGTGGATAAGTGGGAACTGCGTCAAAGTAATTAAGATTCAAAGCAGCCTCAGCCCTTTGACGACTCCTTTGAATTACCACACGATCTTTGGTAGAACCTCCGCGCTTTTTAGGTTTGTTTTTCTCATCAAAAAAATAGTAGCAGCAGCATATATACTGATATCTTCCATTCTTGCATCCTCTTCGTCTGATGATTCTATAAGCATAAGAAACTCTTTCAATTCATTATCCATTTCACTGTCAAGTGAATCTAAATATCTTTCGATGTTAAACATTTTTCGTTTTTATAAAAGTAATTCAAAGAAGATAAACTGTATAAAAGAAAGGCAATACTTTATTAATTAATTATCAACTAGAAATACTATGAAGAGTTTGAATTTCAAGTGTATTAATAATTATATAGAACGTGTAGTTCATGCTATTGTTAATTAAATTTTACCAAAAAAAGAATAAAAAAAAAAAAGTCCGTTCAAGCTTCGAAAAAAAGTAAATCCAGATTTTCAGAGGTTGCAAAAGTACAACCTCTGAAAAACTTTTGGGACCGAAATGTTATTGTGTAACTTTTTTACAACCCCGTTGGATGATCAGGGATTTAAAAAAAAATTTAAAGTAAAACTTTTATTGATTTAAATCCGCGGTTGGGGATGCTCTTATATGTTTTCTTTAGCGGAAACATACGGAAAGTGATATCAATTGATATCATAGAAGATGTATATAAATATGGTAAAGGTAAGTATGTTCATGATGATTATTGGTTATAAGTTATAATGATGATAATAAAGATGTAATGTAATTTGCTATGATATAATTTTGCTATGATAATAATTTGATATGATATAATGTCTTCTTCCTGTGTTACATTCTAGATTCTTCTCAGTTATAATTACGCGTATCTATTGGCGAGTTACTTTGATCGGAAATTCATGCAAGGTTAAACAAACACTTGTTATTGTCACTTTCCATGTATGACAACCTGTTATGTTATTGACCTATGAGAAAGTAATGTGGTTTGCCTATGCCCGCATTAAACCATGATCTTGCTTTAATAATAATAATAATAAAATAATATATATATATATAATAACTACAATGATCACGTATTTATTTAGCTGTGTCTATAAGCATCCTCAACAAATAGCATTTACACCAGTTTAAACAAAACACAAGCTGGAGGTGGTAGCTATAATAATGATTGATTAATACAGTGAATTTCATTATTATATTTCATTATATATTATATCATAGCTTCGAGTTCATACAAACCATATCACCATTAAATACTTATTTATATATCTTGTTACTTACAGACTAATATGAGCTTTACATAGAAGATAAAAATATATTAAATATTTTATTTAAAATAAGAGAGAAAGAAAAGAAGGAAAAAAAAAAAGGAAAATACGAAAAATAAGAAAAAGAAATAAAAAAATTAATATATGCATAAACCAAGGAATGTTGATAATCATATTATCCTCTTCTAGTGCGTCTACTGGCTACAGTGGTAGCAGCAGGAACGGATGGTGGAACCACTGGTGCTGTATCAGCCGTCTCCGGCTGTTCAGCAACATCAGCAGAAGCCTAAAATACATAGATGCAAATTATTAATGGATATTTAAAATAAATACACTATAGTACTTACTATTCTTCTCCTTGCTGTTTGACGTTCACCTTTCATAGCTTCTTGCAACAAAAGATTTGATGCCCATTGCTTCTTACATTTGTATATGGCAAACCCATACGCAGCAATATCCCCTTCAAGTTGAAGGGAATAAAACACCTTTTCTTGGGGAGAAAGGCCGCTCCATTCAATAGTCGTTACACCCTCTCTTCTCATCTGGTGCCTGATTCCTCTTGTAATACTTCTGAACTGAAGCCTGTGGAGGTAACTACTAATGGGTGTGCATCCACCTCAGAACCAGTAGCCTGCTTTAGCAAGAAATTAATCAAAGCATTAATTCTTGCCGTGGCACAAGGTGTTCTATTAGTTCTAGTTGGTCGGAAACCAACAAGAGCTTCAGGCAACGTAGCCACAATGCTTCTTACGCCTCTTGCATTGGGAAATGCATTGATTCTAGACATTTCTTTTGTCTAGCCACCATGTCAATTCCTGTTTAGATAAATAAATAATATTAGAAAACAATACTATCACCATGACTATTGATAGACGAACTATCATACCTGCTACTGCAATTGGTCTGACACTATCAAAATTGATACTTCCCGTAGGAGGGGCAAATTGGGTATCAAATCGAGCGTTAAGTGCTGCAATCTCTTCACGGATACCTCTAAGGATGTCTTCGTTGTTTAAGATTGAAGTGTTGTTGATAATAGCGTTGTTGCTCATTTTTTATGTATTTATTTTTTTATTAAAAAAGAATAAAGAGGTCAAAATAAATGAAAAAAAAAAATTATTAAATAATGCAAGCATTTTTATTCATTTGTTAAAAAAGTAGAACCGTTTTTTTTTTTTATTTTTTTTTTTTTATTTATTAAAAAGACATAGCGTTTTTTTTTTTATTAAAAAGACATAGCGGTTTTTTTTTATTTATTAAAAAAGACATAGCGGTTTTTTTTTTATTAAAAAAATCATAGCGGTTTTTTTTTTTATGGTTTTTTTTATTTATTAAAAAAATCACAGCGATTTTTTTTTTATTTATTAAAAAAATTACAGCGATTTTTTTTTTATTAATATTTTTTACATTATAAATAAAGCAACCTCTTATCGTATCCCAGTCTCTCTTTATCCTTTTGTTAAATAACAAAATAAACTTACCTTTTTTAAATCCATATTTTTCTATCACCTTACACCATGAGCTCCGAACTTAAGCGTATGAAACTTACTCATCAAGATTCATCCAGCCACAAATGTGATGAGTGCAACAGATCTTTTGGTATTATCGTCAGCTTCAAAATCATAAGAGAGTACATGACTTTGATATGGACATTGAAATTATTCAAGAGACTCCAGTTGTGCCTGTACTTTCAGTACCAAGCCCTATTGATGAAGGTATATATCATCATCCATAAACTTTTTTTTTGGTTCTATATATTTACCCATTTATAATAGCAACATCTTTTGATCCGCTTTCATCAAGAACATTCAAAGCTTCTTCTCACTTTGAAAGGGTGATGAGGGACATGTTTACAATCAATCACTTATCGATGATAATATTTCAACGTTAGCCAACTTATGAGTATCCAGCTGTATGTTTTCGGTCCTATATAATATTGCACTATATGAGATCATGATAAGTTAATTGAAGGTAATAAAATTTATCCCATTACCATATCATTTTCTAATAAACAAATAGAGTATAATCCACATATTATGCATGCTGAACCAGTGAAGACCCTTCTTGAAAATACAACTGTATTGAAAGCACATAAGTACGATATATGTGGTAAATCTTGCTACTTATTTGATATTACAAAGAACGAGACGCAATGTCCTCAATGTGGTGTTAAAAGGTATAGAGATCAACAGGAAAATACTTCTCTGAAACCAGTTGAGACCATGAAAATGATGTCAGTTGGTGATCAATTATCGCATATGCTGAGTAATGATGACACCAGAAAGAGCTTACAATATAGGCATGAACGTGAAGAAGTACCAGGTGTAATATCTGATTATTTCGATGGCGAAGACTACAAGACGCTCAAGGCTATGGGTATGTTCGAGTCACCTGACGACATTGCTCTTGCCTTGTTTGTCGATGGCTTCGTCAATCAGAAGAAGTCAAAGCAAGAGATGACCATTTGCATGTCTTGGTTCTTAATTTTGACCCTTATATAAGGAAAGAAATGAGATTAGATGTAATTTCAAGTTTAACCAATTTTTTTTTTTTTAGATATACCGATAATTATATGTTTCAGTTAGCAATCTTACCTGGAAAGGTCAAGGACCTTGACTCTTTTCTTTTGCCAATTGTTGACGAGATTAAGAGTTTGGGAGAGCATGGTTTGATCGTAAAAAATTATGATGGCGAAACAATAAAAGCAAAGGTCCACTTGGTGATGGCGACAGGTGATATTCCCCAGGAAAAAAAAAAAGGTCACGTAAATTAAATACAGTTTTTTAAGATCACAAAATTCTGCCACCACAAAGGACACATGGCTAAATTTGGATGCAGAATATGCCTTGTACAAAGACAAGGTGCTGGATCTGGAAGAGGTGTCATGTACTTTCAATCAAAACTGCAGCTTTACGATCATTAGAAAGTTTTGTTAACGGTGATCCTGTAAGTGTATTTTTTTTCAAAAAAAAAACGCTTTTGAAACTAGGACTACAGCTAATGATTTAAAATAGATTAATCAATTAATGAAGCCTGATATCTTTACAAAACTGCCTACATTTTTATCTTCTTCTTACCATGTTTTAAATGAACTTCATGGTTTTGGGCAAGCCGTGTCCAGATTTGTTCATGAAATGATTGTAAAAGTAAATCAGAATACAAAGCTTACAAACTTTTACAGCAAGAATGCAGATGGATAATTCAACACTTCAGAATACACGTTCAAGCTCAACGTCGGTAAATGTATTGATTTATCCAGAAATAAAATACCTGTATCATTCCATGGAAGTTGGGATAACTTGATAGCAAAAGTAGATGGAGCACGAGCAATTGATTTCTTGGATTTCCTATTGTACGTGGTACCAACTCTCATAGTGCCATTGTTTAATAAAGCTGCAACACGCAAAGCTTTATTATGCTTGGTACGAGGTTGTGCTATTGCGTTACAATGGGAAACCAATGAAATTTTGATTAGAGAGATGGAAAAGTAAAATCATTTTATAATCATTAATCAAATATACTTACCACTTATTATAGCTGTTTTGTTAATTGGCATTATTTCCTTGACGAAGAAATAAGAAAGAATAATATATCTGTCAGCGTTTTCAAACCTAATATTCATTATTTGACACATATTGGATACATCATTAGAAAGGCTGGCAGTATGCGCTCATATAGTGCACGTTCGATGGAAAGAACAATTGGAAGATACTCCAAATTAATCAAGAGTAGAGTTGCTGCAGGAAAGAATGCCGGTAACTTGGTCGAACGTCTCTCTATGCGTTCCTACTTCAACTTGGCTGTAAATATAAACGATCTGCTTGACACTGTAAAACCAAAAAAAACATTGCTGGACGATTTCATTGAACTTCCTCTTTCCTCTCCTTTTAATCAAAATCATCAATTATGGAGTTCTTTTGCTATTCATACATTATCATCAACCAATTTAATTGAATCCGTTTCACCAATTACTATTATTCAACAGCTCAAAAAATATTACAGTCGTCTTACATCACGCTCACTACAAGAAATTACCATTAATAATATGGAAATAACCATCGCCGCCCGTGCGCTTCTTAATAATCACGTATACTGCTCTTGCATGTACAGAAGAATCAAATCCGAAAGTCGTCGCGGTAATCATTATATATTATTTCATGCTGCATATAAGTCGTAAGTTAATTTGTTGATTATCTATTATAAAATATTTATGCTTACCTTCTCTTGAATATAGATCCTATCGCTGGTACGTTGGTTGTGTCTTATTTTATTTTCAGCATAAAAATTATTACCGTGAAGACAGCAATCAGTTTTTGGTTTTCGTTGAGGTCTTGAAAGGAAATATTGCTGCTGGGGACGTTAATACGATTCCAGTAGTTACTTTGAATGCACCTGGACGGCCAACCAAATATGCAGTAATTAGTCTTAACGACATTCAACGGCAAGTCGGGCTGGTACAGACTTCCGTTAATTCGTTTGAGCATAAAGTTGTCTCACCCTATATGATTTTTAATAACAATGTAAAAGAAACTGCTGGTCAGTTAAATTACATTTAATATATATGCCGATGTCCTTTTTTTTTCTAACTTCCCTTCTTGTATCAACAATATATATACTTATGCCCCCTTTTTTTTCTTCCCTTCTTGTATAAATAATATATATTCTTTTCTATAATAAATCGTTATGAACAATACATTCCAAAACAAACAGTTCATTTGAATGTAAAAACGCGTAATGAGTTTCGTAATGTACAAGTTGTTGAAGTGGTGAAGTAGATTCGCAACATAAAGAAAAAGAAAAATTATACGTTTTTGTTTTTTTAAAAAAAAAATAACAAGTTACCAGTAAGTCACGTTTATTTGACGTTAAAAAAAAAAATAGGGGAAAAAAAAGGGAGGTGAACTTTTTAATTTAATCGGGTAAGATTGGCAAATATTCCATCTATCAAGACAGAAATACTAATTTACGTGGATATTCAGAAACAGATTTTTTTATATTGAGCTGTATGTATGAATATCAGGGTTATTTTTGGATAAAAACATATATATATCATCTTTATAATCCTTAACAATGATTTCAATATGTATTTTAAGAGAAAAAAGCATTCTTTTTTTTTTCTCTATTATCTTTAAATATCTTAAAGTTAAACGCTCTTATTTGATTGGCCGAAGAAAAAAAATGAGGGTCATACTCACCAATTTGGCAGATACTAGCATACATTCGGTTATAGTGTGTATACCTTTTTACTATAGAGATTTACTAGAGAGTGTACATTCCAGCTTGCAGTAATCTTTCACAAGAAGAGTATCAATCTTAACTCTTATCTCTTACCAATTGTCAAGGTGCTGTCTATGTTGAGTAAGAAACCTCTTCTTGCAAAAAGAAATTCAAAGATGGTTGCAATCAGTAGAGTAACGACTCTTTTTGTATCCGGTGATGGTGTACAATGTAATGAGTTGATGAATTTTGCTGGTCACTGCTCTACATTTGGCTGTAGATTTTGTCTAACAGAAGGTGAATATCGACTTGAATAGAATGAAGATGGAGATGCAGTACCTGGTAGACATGGAATGTACTTTCAATCAAGAAACCAGGAGATACGGTCAAAAGATAGTTTGTTTTTAAAAGACAAAAGCCAAAAATACCTAGTAAGTAATTATTTATATTGTATCTGAATCATACTATTAACACATCATACTTACATAGGAAAATAATTCATTCGGTATTAAATCACCAAGTGTATTTAGCAGACTTGCTCCTTTGATTCAGTTTTCTATCATCCAGTTGACGAAATGCATCTTTATTCTAATATTGCAAAAGAGTTATTTGAGATGATATCCCCGAAATACTCTGAGTCATACAAGTTTATTGGAAATCAAAAAGAATATCCATTTTCCTTACCAGAGCAAGCATTTGATGACATTAAAAAAATTATGAAACAGTCAAGGCAATTTATATCTGCATCATCCTTCAAATCTAGTTGGTTAGCTTTGGATGTTAGTAATGTAAAGTCCTGTTACAGATCTGCTGACTGGATGGATTTTCTTGTATACTGCATTCCAACAACTATTGCATCTCAATTTGAAGACATTGAAGTAAGGAGTAGCTTGTTGAATCTTTGTCCTGGTATATCTCTATCACTTCAATTTAGTATTACCGAAAAAAATCTAAAAGAGATTGAAAAGTAAATACTTTAAATCATTATATTATATATCTTTATCTTACGTTTTTTTTCTATATAGATCTTTCGAATGTTGGTTCAAGTTCCTTAACTAAATCATTGCTGAAAAAAGAATATCCAACTGTGTTCTTAGAGTAAACATGCACCAGCTTTCTCATATACCAGAAATGATTCGTCAATGTTACATATATACTTTGTGGATAATCTGTAAGATCAATGGAAAGAGAGATCGGTAAGCTATTTTTACACAAAAAAAGGTTTAAAAAATTACTAAAAAAAAAATCTTTAGGTGCTTACAAAAAAAATAAGGTCTCGTGTCAAGTCTGGTGAAAATGCAAATATCATCTTGGAAAGAATTGCCTTGTATTCGTTTCTAAGAAACACTGAAATAATGAATTTTGAAAGTGCTGGAAAACAAGTTGATGACAGCTCCAATACATTTTTGTATCATCCTTCGGGCAACAAAGATTATGGTCAACTTTGGGCTCCCTTTTACAAAGAATTCAAACTCGAAGAAATTGTGACGATACTCTTGTTGGCTGTAATCTAATTCCTTTAAAATCATATGTTAACGCCTTAAAATTCTACAAAAAAAGATTACTTGGTGTGAGTACACCCACATCATCAATAGACATTGACTACTTACAGAATATAAAATCAGCAGGAAAATTATGGCAAGACTCCCACGTATTTTCTTCAACAATTTGTAAGGAAAATAATAGAAACACGGTGAAAAGAGGTGGTGATCATGTTTTATTTCACTCAACACACTTGGTTAGAAGGTATGTTCATATGTATATAGGTATTGAAAAAAAAAAAATACTAACCTGAAATAATTCTCCATTAGTGGCCGAACGTTAAAAAAGGTTACTTATTGGTTTGTTGGAAAATTACTTTTTTTTCAAGTATTCTTTTGGTGACGATGCCAGTTTTTATGCAATTGTTGAAATGATGAAGAGTCATAGAGCTGCACAACACAGCAAGTTTATTCCAGTTGTTATATCCTTTGCTGCTACTGAAACGAAGAAGTTTGTTGTTGTTGACGTAGGCGATATTATTTCAGTCGTAGGCTTACAAAAATCAACAAAAGAAAAAAACACGTATTTCGTCATCACTCCTTCGACTGCTTTTGACTCTGAAATGAAAACAACAGCTGGTAGCTTGATAAACTTGTGCTAGTCTTTGACATTACTCCGTTGAAAAAAAAATAAGTGTAAAAAAAAAAGGAAAAAAGGATAACAACAGTTAAAAACTCTCCGCCCCCCTTACATTTTATTTTAATTTATTTATTAACTGGTCACAAACAATCATCGTACTTTTTGTTTATTTTTTTTCTTTTCCTTTATTTGCTCTTTCTTACAACCACCTCTTTAATTTACATATTAAGCTTTATTTCTACACCCTTTGCCTGAAACATGAATAAAACGCAAATTTTATATATATAGTAGGTATCTATTCAAAGTTACACAACCAGAGGAAAAGTCTGCGTTTTTGTTTACTTTTTTTTCCAAAAGAGTAATCTACTGTAAGAGGGTACATTTAGAGTACCGCTTTAAGTATATTTGTACTCCTGTGATATTATTAAATAAAAAGGATTGTTTATCTACTCCATATATATTCTTACTATATTTGTATAATCGTACTGTTACAACTGGTGGAGAAGCTTAAGATCTCATTTATTAGAATTATTTTAGTTAGTTACGTCAAATAAGAGTTATTATGTCGTGGAACACTCAACAAAATCAGGGGATGAATCCTGGTTCTAATGAAAGAAATCCGTGGTCGTTCGATTTGTCTCTCGAGGAGATACAAAGACAACAACAACAACACAGTACCGAGAATTTACAAGTTGGTTTACAAATTCAATACGATATGGAACTTGAAAGTGTCAAGAATGAACTGAACAGTCAATTCCAACAGGCGTGTACTCGGCTCGAGGAAGAAAAAGATACTTTACGTCAAAAGTATGAAGACGAAATTACCCATATACATATGTCAATGGACGAAGATCGTAAGCGAGTGCAAGCTTATTATGTAGAAAAAATCGATCTCAATAAACGTCAATTCGCTGTGCTTCAAGGAGAATTGAAAATTGCTATGAAAGGTCATGAGGCTACCGAAGCAAATGTGGTTCAATTACAAGGTATGGTCACTGAATTGAAGCAAACAATTCGAGAGATAGAAGAAGATAAATCCAAGCTGGTGGAGGAGAAGAATAAGTACAAACAAAGGGTACGTCTCCTCACGGAAGCGAATAATCAATGGTTTGTCGAAAAAGATAAATTGGAACGGGAAATTCAAGGATTGAAAAAGCAAGTAGAGGAACTCAAGCTTAAAGAAAAATTGAATGCTCCTACCCCTGGTGTCAATTCTTGTCAAGAGACCCTGGATACTACTAATTTGTTATCGATGGCCCTGGCTGATTCCATCAACGCAGAACCTTACCAATTATCTGAAAGTGAGGACGACGGAGACAAGATTAGTGTGATCTCCGATAGGACAAGTGAAAGTTATTCGTCGGTATCGGCTCAACTGTGGTCCAGCCTGGGGGAAGAGAATCTGAGTGGTCGGGTGAATATTAATGCCAGTAATGTCACTGAAGGAAGGGATGACAGTAAAAGTAGGAATACTAATACGAGGAAAAGAGGACATCCTACACCGGCGTTCACGGCAAAGGCTAATACTATTTCTTCATTCGAATGGTTATTACAATTTGATAAATTAATTCGATACCACAATTATTCTGAAGAGGAAGCATTGATGGAATTCATGATGGCGATGCAAGGGGCAGCTGCAAGATGGTGGCATACATTGGAAGCAAAAACCAAGAACTCGTTTACAGAAGCAACAGCCGCATTTAGACAATTTTTCGGTGGTGAAGCTGAAGCAATTAGTCAGTCGATTGCTCAAATTGAGTCTATGCGCCAAAAATCTGAAACGATTGTCACTTTTGGTCCAAAGTTTTTGATGGCTGTTCAAAATGTAACGGATCAACCTCGCTTACAATTGCATTACTTCTACAAAGCAATCAACCCAGAAGTCGCCCAAAAGGTTGCTGATGCTAACCACACTACGTTACGTGCTGCGTTAGATCATGCTGTACGGCTGGAAAGATATGCAAATGAAGTAGGTCCTTTTCACGGCAAGAAGTCAAGCCTTACAGGTCCTGCCCACGGTATTCTCTTCAACGATACAAGTAGTCAAGGTGGTGTAGAGATAATGGAAGGTGTGGAACAAACTACTATCAACGGTCAGTTTTATGGTAAACCTAGAAGTAGTGGTAACGGTAGGGGTAAGTTTAAGAAACCGTTCGTAAAGAAGGACAGTAAGGAAATCGAGTGTCATGCATGCAAGAAGAAAGGTCACAAGATGATGGATTGTATGTGGTTGAAGAAAAAACAGCAAGAAGATCACAAATTTTCCAGAAATGCTCGAGTAAATACACAAGCGATAGAAGAAGTTTCAGAAGACGTTGGGGAAACGGAATTGTATAAAAAGGAAGATTATTATGAGTCGGATATTCTAGACATTACTGATAATTTATTTTCAAAAATGTGGAATAGCTCGAAGGTTGATGTAAGTATTTCGTCTCAGCAAACAATGGTGGATGATGAGTTTATGCCGGTAGTCGCAAGCAGTGATAGTTTAGCAGTCGGTCCACGTAGTTTTGTGATTAAAAGACAGGTAGCAAATCAAAATACGGAAGAAGTATTTGATGTGTGGGCGTTAGTTGACACAGGTGCGATGATATCAACGGTTCAACAAGACGTAGCAGATCGGCTAGGTCTCACTGGCTATGAGGCACCACCTTTAAAAATTACCTATGGTAATAAGTCAGCAAGTGTATCTCGGCAAGTCGTGCTGATTCAGGTTGAGGGAAGTCAAAATTCAGATGCTGGCGTACATAAGGATAAGAGATTCTGGTTCCGAGTAGTGAAAGAACAAAACGTGGAAATGATTCTGGGCATGGATTGGCTAATCCGAAATAAGATGGTGATTGATCCAGTATCAAGAGCGTTGTATCCAAGACAAACGTTGATGGCGTACTCAAATTCGCAGGAAATTCATGCTGTGGAAGGGGGTGACACCATCGTTAAGGAAACAGTTGTTCAGATTCCTGAAGAAATTCAAGATATTTTCTTACTTTATCCAAACTTAGTGAGCGAATCTATCATACAGACAACGACCAATGCTCCGTATGAGCATAGAATAGATACAGGTGATGCGTTACCGATTGTAACAAGAGGGCGCAGGCATTCGCCTAAAGAAGAAGAAGCGATAGAATTAGAAGTTCAGAAGATGTTGAAGGCCGAGGTAATTAGGCCTAGCAAGTCGCCATGGTCAGCGAACCCGATCATTGTTCCTAAACCGGATGGATCAAATCGATTTTGTACAAACTTCACGAAGTTAAATGATGTCACGGTGAAGGATAAATATCCAATCCCACGAATGGCGGAATTAATTGACAAACTTCAAGGTTCAGAGTGGTTTAGCATCATCGATCTGAAGGCGGCATATTGGCAGATACCGATTCATGAGCAAGATAAATGCAAGACGGCATTTGCAACTTCTTCGGGGTTATATGAATATAACGTGTTAGCTTTTGGGTTATGCAACTCACCACCGAGTTTTGCTAGGTATATGGCATCGATTTTACGTTCAGTATTGTCTTTCACAATTATTTATTTAGATGATATTGTTTGTCATGCAAAATCTCGTGAAGAAAATCTGCAGCAGGTGTTAGAAGTGTTACGTATTTTGAATCATTGGAATTTAAAAATAAGTCCGTTGAAGTGTAAGTTCATGCAGCGTGAAATCAAATTTCTCGGTTTCATCGTATCTGGTTCTGGCGTGAGAAGTAATCCCGATCGTGTTCTTCCTATAAAAAAGTGGCCAACTCCTACATGTTTAAATGATGTTCAACGATTCCTAGGAATTTGTACTTTTTATCATAAATTTATCGAAAACCTTGGAAATATGGCTGCTCCTTTATACAAACTGCTGAGGGGGGACGAAGACTGGTCGTGGACTAAAGAATGTGATAAAGCGTTTAGAATGTTAATTGGGAAGCTTACAACACTACCGGAATTAGCGTATCCAGATAGTTCGTTACCATATGACTTACATTGTGACGCAAGTAATGTAGCTGTAGGTGCTGCATTGGTACAAAATGGCCGTCCTATTGCGTTTGCAAGCAAGACTTTGAATGCGGCTCAAAAGAATTACAGTGTGACTGAAATCGAATGTTTTGCGGTAGCATGGTCCTTGAAATATTTTCATTGTTACGTTCATGGTGCGACGTTAAATGTGTATACCGATCATGCAGCATTGAAGGCGTTGTTGGCTACCAAAGAACCGAAAGGTAGAATTGCTAGGTGGATCTTGGATATCTGGTCGTATGAATTTCACGTTTTCCATAGGAAGGGTGTTGACAACAAAGATGCAGATGCATTAAGTCGAATTGAAATCCCAGAAGAAGATAACATAACGCATATACAGGCACAAGAAACGACAAGATCATTAACATTGGAGGCAATTATAGAAGAACAAAGACGTGATACCGAAATTCAGACCTTTGTAGATCGTGGTGATCATCGTATTCTAGTAAAGCAAGGCATTGTGTTTTGTGTGAAGATGGATCCTCCGGTCATATTCATACCTTTGTCGCTTAGGTCAACTTTTTTGGCTGCCATTCATGACAGTCCAACCTCTGGTCATTTGGGAAGGGATAAAGTTATTGACAAAGCTCGAAAAATAGGTTGGTGGCCTAAATTAGAAGAAGATGTTAAGCATTATGTTAAATCATGTCAAGTATGTTTTATCCATAAGGCACCTACACATAAATACCAGGCGTTGAAGAGTATCAAGGTACAGCAAGCTGGTGATGTTTGGGCAGCGGACGTTGCATTCTTACCGTTATCATCAAGAGGCAATCGGTATATACTAGTAATGATGGAATATCTCTCAAGATGGATGGTAACTGTACCACTTAGCCAGTTCAACACGGATACTATAGCGAACGCGTTAATCTTCAATGTGGTGATGATTCATTCAGTCCCTATCAAGTTAATCACAGACAATGGTACGAATTTTGTCAGCGAGGCAATGAAGGTGGTATGTTCTCGATTAGGTATCGATAAAGTAGAAACATCGGTTGAACACCCACAATCTGACGGTTTGGTAGAAAGGGCAAATAGGTCCATCAAGGCTGGTCTCGCCACTTATTGTCAAGATAGCCCTCAAGACTGGGACCTGTTCTTACCATTTGTAACATTTGCATTAAACACGTCAAAACAAGCAAGTACTGGATATACACCGTTTGAAGGCATGTTTGGTCGTGAAGCTAGGTTGCCTGGGTTAGAAGAATTACAGTCAACAAAATTAAACTTGAAAAATTATAACTCGAAGACTTGGTTGGCTTACCTCAATCACTATGTACCATTATTACATAACAACATTCGTAGCAACATGCAACTGAGTCAAGAACGTCAAGAAAGGTTTTTTAACAAAAATAGAAAAGAAAAAGAAAAGTTTGTAGTTGGTGATCAAGTATACAAAATAAAAATGAAAGACACATGGAAGTTTCCGAATCCGAAGTTCACAGGTCCCTGGACGATTGTAAAAGTTAATAACAAGGAAGGTACTGCAGTAACTCTGGAAATGAAAGTGAAAAATGTATTGAAGAAAACTACAAGTAACAACCGCGATATTTATAAAGTGGTTAAGAGAATCACGTTAGAGTGACTCTCATATATAGAGGGGGCAATGTAAGAGGGTACATTTAGAGTACCGCTTTAAGTATATTTGTACTCCTGTGATATTATTAAATAAAAAGGATTGTTTATCTACTCCATATATATTCTTACTATATTTGTATAATCGTACTGTTACATCTACGTTACCCAGGAATAAAATCGCCTTATTGGGATTCAAAAATTTGTTTGTTTACCTTCCTTCATAAATAAATAAATAGAAAATATTCAGAAAACGTAGTTTATTTTTCAGAAGAAATGGCTACGTAAGCAAAAAACGGCAAGTTGTTACGTCAGCAAAGACAGATCACAAAAAAAAAACTCTAAGTCTTTCAGGCTAAGATCAGAAAGCACAAGGATTTGGCAGATAGAATAGCAAGTAAAGCTATGAAAAAAAAAATTAGTACTTCATTCAGCTAATGAATTCGAAGAAATTACTCACATTTTATTCATTTTTTGACAAAGAATTAAGTGCTATATAAAAATATTATTCGTAAAGTATTTAAAATAATCAAGATTACTTACCTTCTTACTATTAATGAAAGACGCGTTGAATTTCCGTCATTAAAGAATAAATCAAATCAAACTACTTACAGTTTACAAAAAAGCAAAGTCTAGAGCGAAAGCATAGAAAGATGTTTATAATTTTGTCTTCAAAAATAAGTTTTTACGTAAAGGTTACCTTTTGACACTAGAGCAGCGTTTAAAAGAGCTATAAAATTAAATAGTTAGACGTGTATTGCTCTACGCGAGTTAACGCTTTTATATATCTTTTCATCAACGTAAGCAGGTTTTTTACTCTTCGGTTGTTTCTATAACATGTCGTCTCTATAACATGATGTTCAGGAATCAAAATGAAGAATAAGTTTTTTTTTTTTCTAAGTCTTTTTTTTCAAAAATTAAATTTTTTCTCTCTCTCTTTCTTTTTGTCCAATAAAATTTGACATTTTATCGTCGTACTCAATAAAAAGCCCAAAAAATACACTTTTGTCCATTTGCGCAACCTCATTGCAGCTTTGTTTTCCATTAAGCTGCACGATAAAGGTTTTGTCTTCCCTTGAGCAGCTTAATAAAGGTTTTGTATTCCCTTGAGCAGCTCAATAAAGGTTTTTGTATTCCCATTAACAGTTGTTTATTTTGAAATATCTGACGTATTTTTTTTCTTCCAATAAAAAGACTTAATTTTTGTAAAAAAAAAAATTTACTCGGGGAATTTACTTTTTGGCTCAAAAATCAAGAAAAACTCTAATTTTTTCTCTGGTTGTGTACTTTTAGATCCCGCCCAAGCAACAACCTGTTTCAGTCCGGAGGTCACAAGAAAGCCCGGGAGTAACAATTTGAACCCATACAACGTGACTTTAGGGATAAAAGTGCAATACCCCTAATTATATTATGTCTTGAAATTTTAAATAAATACTTTGATCTTTTTACTATTGTGTCTCTTTAATTTTGTATAACAATAAATCAAAACTAAAAATTTAAAATAAATAACCAAAACGCTCAAAACGATCAACCTGAAAGCAGTAACGCTTTCTTTGGTGGTAATATTGTTGATACTGGCGGCGCTAGCGCTCCTTCTCTTGATATTGTAGCCCATGATGCGCGTAATAGAGAGGATGCTCGAAACTGTTCTATTGATATCATCAGCATGAATGATACTTTGACTCCCAAGAATACTAAGCTTGCTTATATTCCTAAGCACAAAGCTTTCATGGTAAGTGTATAATCACTTTTTTTTTAATATTTAGTGAGTATAACGATTAACTTTTTTTTTTCATTTAGAAATGGTGTATCGAGGAAAGACATTACTTAGACGGATGTAGCGTCACTGAAGACAAGATCTTCCTTTGGTTGAAGCACATTACCAATGTTGGTAATGTAAAGAAAGAAAACAAGCCTCTTGGTCAATCTACCATTAAGATGCACACCAAGGCTTTGGTACATTTATGGAAACGTCAGCGTGTCCTTCTTCCTGATTCCACCTGCGATAAACATCCCAGAGGCCCTACTGTTTCTATTTTTGAGTCTAATCTCTCAAAAATTTGTTATGAGATGAACTAGAGTCAATGTGTAGACACTGGCCTCAACTCTTTGAATGATGGCTATACTGCTACCGAGTATAAGAGATTGTCATTGTATTATCTCAAGAAATGCACAGGTGGCCAATGCGCTTTCCGTGACCGTGCTACTGTTTTGCTTAATCACAGCATGCTTTTGAGAGGTGAAAGCTTAAGATCTGCTTTATTTGAAAACTTTACCTTCTATGAATTTCCCGGTGAAGGTGTAACTACTTGTCATGCTATGTTAATTCAGTTCTTTTCAGGTAAAACAAATCAAGATCACAAACCTCAGTATAGTGGTGTCATAAGACATAAAGATGTTACGCTCTGTGCTGTAGGTGCAACTGCACTATACTTCTTTTACCGTTTCATATTGAGATGGAACCTTTTCCATCATTTGAAAACACTGCTGACTGGTCAAAAATTTGCTTCTTGAAAACAGAGAGAAAACCTCGTACGGAACACATCCAAATTGAAATACAGCATAAGGTGATTCGAGCTGCATTCAAAAGTTTAGGTATTATCAGCAGCAACACTACCCATTCTGGGCGTTCTTCTGGTGCTAAAATTGCAGAAGCTAATGGCGCCTCAATTAATGATTTGACGTGTATGGGTGGTTGGAAAAAAGGTTCCATGGAACGTTCCTATTTAGCAAATTTGCCTAAGCCTGCTATTAGAATCTGTAATGGACACCCAGGTACTAGAGGTACATTTTGGCTATCTCGTGCTGGCATTGAACCTCCTTCAGAGCTGAAGGAGATGATTTTCCCTTTTGCCGATTACTGGCTCAGAAGAATAACAGATGAAAATGATTCTGCTTATAATTCAAGTATTTCTGGTCGTCGGTTTTTGGAGATGTTGGTGAAAATGAAGACAATAATTCTACAAGATGTTGTTTTGCTGAGACTCAAGGATCCTGAAAATGCAATTTTCAAGCACAATGCTTTCAATTGCACTTTGTTTGAATAATTTCTTGTGGCGCTGTTAAGAAGAATGGATGAAGAAGATACTCCAGCGTCATTGCCGTTGAATGAGATCTTGTCTTTTGTGGAACAACGATTCCAAGAGATGGACGCTTTTTTTAAGCAACAAAACAATAATCAAGAGGAGTTGAAGGAGATGCGAGGCTTCATTGAGCAAATCCATCAAATGGTATCTATCCAGAGGTCTCGCTCACCTA
>JAIXMQ010000159.1:0-24247 GCA_025716855.1 Pilaira anomala | reverse complement strand
GTCTTCAAAAATGGCAATATCAGGGAGACCTTCCGTAATAATCGTACGTTGTTCTATAAAAAAAAATTAATAATATATTAGTGTTTCGAATAAAAATTGTTTACGAAAAAAAAAAAAAATACATACGCAAAGTATCAAACATATTTAGCAACTGGCGGGCAAAATTCGCTTTGAACACTCTACGAGGGTTCACCTTGGTTTCGTCCTCCCAGTTCTCAAAAACATACTTGTAAAGTATGAATTTGAGCTTGAGAGGCTCATTGGATGTTCCTACATCCTCTTCAACCATCCTGGCAGCCGTTCTACGGACGGAACCATCATCCTCTTGTCTAAAGATTGGCCTGATGCGGCGAAGACCAACACGAACAGAAGCAAAAGCTCTGTTCGAATCATCGAAGGTGTAGGCTGAAATGCCTAGCTGACCTAATATATTATGTTTGCACTTGATTTATATAAATAAAAACATACTTCCTTACCAGGCTAAAAGTACATCTGTGGCCGGCCAAACATAGGTGTTCCCAAAAAGGAAATTTCGGAGTTTAAAATCCAAAAAAGGACACTCCGATGAAGCCCCGATTCAAAACCTGAAGCTTTCAATCCCCGCACTTTCCTAAAAAGGTAATTTTAAAAAAGCATCGAAATTACCTTTTTAGGGTGTTAAACTAGCGGAACTAGATATTATTATATAGAGGAGATATAAAGACTAAGGTTTATTATAGTTGTGATTATGGATAGTTATATAGATAAATAAAAGTAGTCACAATTCATGTAGCATCACATTCCCCCTTAGGTTAAGTTATAGATAAATATACTAATTATAAAATTTTAAAGTCGCATTAAACCCAGTGGGAAGCTTGACATTGTTTGATTTAATTTGAGTGTTCAAAATAAGGCTTGATCATTGAGATATGAACATTTGAATACTGTTTGTTGTTACTCGATTCCAAATCGACTCTTGTTTCAGATAGCTTGTTCTTTATTATAAACGGACCATTCCAATCCAATTTGAGTTTTCTTGGTTTCGTCTTTGTGCTTAGTTGATTGTTGTATAATAGAACTTTGTCACCTTGTTTATAGCTTTGCTGTTGTTCAGTATCACCATGGTATTGTTGGCGATTTTTCCATACTATTTCGAAAGCTATTTCCAATTCGGCTAAACAATAAGATATGGTAACTAAGTAGTAGTAGTGGTTACAATGTAGTTGGTTATACCAAATTTTTACCAGAGATACAGTTTGAGCTCAGCTTTTCAAAAAAGTAAATTTTAAATTTATAAAATTAAAACTCCGCGATTAATCCTAAAATTAAAATTTTAGCACGTTATGCTTAGAGCTCATCACAATATCAATCATATCTCATTGAAAAATAACGATAAAAAAATAAAACTAACGTTAATTAATAGGTAATTTAATTTTTCAATTACTGTATATACCTGATTTAACTTTAGGTACTGAATTCTTTGATAAATGAGCTTAAATTAGTTCGCCTACCTTTTGTATTGAAATAATCGAATAAATCAAGCTATTGTTAAAATTCAATACAGTTGTTTTAGTGATCAATAAATTTTATTGATATAAATTGATAAGAAATATAAGTTGATAGATAAGATGATAAAGTAATTTAGGGCGAGTAAAAAAAAAGAAAGTTTACAAGTAGTATGTAACTAACAAAAAAAAGTA
Source organism: Pilaira anomala (assembly GCA_025716855.1). Lineage (NCBI taxonomy): Eukaryota > Fungi > Mucoromycota > Mucoromycetes > Mucorales > Mucoraceae > Pilaira > Pilaira anomala. The sequence goes on along the minus strand of JAIXMQ010000159.1, from coordinate 22,568 downwards.
ATCGATTCGAAAGAAAAAGAAGTGAAACTATCTACGATTTGTTCTAGAAGTAGTGTTCACTCCACGCTTACGACCACAAGTCTTAGGTCTTCCTCTACTACCTTGAGGTCGACCACGAGGTCTACTTGACTCACCAATGACTGTAGAACTTGAGCTACTACCAGCTAAAGGAATGGAACTTATAGAATCAGTAGGAGGAGGAGAAGAAGAAGGAGAACTTGTGGTACTCTAAAAGGAGAAAGAGGAGAAGAAGAAGAAGGAGAGCCGGTTGATAATCTAGGGAGAGGAGAAGGCGATCTATTTAATGATGTTAAAGGAGAAGAAGAACCAGAAACAGCATTAATAACAAAGTTGCTAGTAAACTCGGTTGATAATCCTTCGTAATCATCGTCACTGTCAGAAAAAAAAAATCTGTATCGTCACCATCGTTTCCTCTTCTTCTGATGATGAAGACTCACCGGTATTGAGACCACGCTCATAGTCTCTACCACGCATAGATCTCTCATAATCTGTGCGACTAGCATACTGACGTGCATTTGCTCTAGCACGGTATCTTCTTAGATCTCTTTCCCGTCTTGCTGTAGCACGAGCTTCATACTGTTCTTGTATTTCCCTAGGATTTCCATCTAGACCTCTGGTAATGATACCCTCATCATAGAGATCATCATGCCTTTCAATAATAGTACCGTCAAAAGATACCTCACGGAGACAACGTTCCATACCAGCCTTGATCTCATTTTTATTTTCTCTACGCCAGAGATATTCCATCAATTTACCAGGCAGATCCTTCTCATTATAGTATCTCTTGTGTATTTTATCCTTTAGATGGCACCACAATCCTTCAATCATATTGGTATTGATGGATTCGATTGTATTGTTACCAAGAACATTGTCAGAAGTGACGTAAAAGTTTGAATGGTTTACTACTTGATGCTGACGAAAAAATAACCACCAGATCTATAAGCCATTACATTGCTGTAGGTTTCATGGTCTACCGTGTTATCTATATCACGAGGGTGAAGGCTACTGTAAGCTGCCCAGCCATCAGATCGGATGACCGAACCTTGTCTGCAAAAACGGTAAATGATTGGTAATAGAGTGTGTGCTGTTCTGTTGGGAACAGTACAAACCATTACATTTCCTTGTTTATATTGGTTGGGAAAACCCGGAATTTCAATAGCCTCAACCAAACCAAAGACCCAGACACCTTCTACACGACGACCACGATGGTATTTCTGCTTTCCAAACTTCGATTGTCAATTTGGATATGGTGACATCCAGGAGTATCACCAAGACGAACATTATTAATGAAAAAACTTCTGGTGTAATCAAATGACATCAACAAAGCACAATCCCTGGTAATACTAGTTAAAGCACCTTGAGAAACTTGGCGGTAAGCCAAAATAGAAGACTGGTTGGCAAGTCTAAAGTAATCTTTGATCACACTAAGTTGTATGTGAAAAGCTACTTTTCTGCGGTAAAAGTACGAGCCAATGGTACAAGTTCTCTTGTAATATTCATGTACAGCACGATTATAACAGTGGAAATACAATTGTCCACCAGCATCAGCTCTTTCAAAGATAGCCATTTCTTTACCACGGCCTTCTTTCTCACAAATTCGTGTCTCATTAAAAGCACCAATCTCGCGTAAGTACCTGAAAAGATAGGATGAATTAGTAATTTAATATAGAGTAGTCGTAGATTTTACAAATACATACTCTCTAGCAACTACAGGTATTCCTTCTTGTAAATACTCCTGATTTCTATCACCTGCAGGAAGATGTCTATTACGATAACCCCTACCTCGATAAGCAGATGGCTCATTTGGTGGTCTAGTAGTTCTACTTCTTACAGGAAAATTGTTTTCTAAATTTTCACCTCTATTTGCTCTTTGTCTTGTAGTAGGAGGCATTGAAACTAAAGTAAAAGTTAATTTAAACTATAATGGTTGGAATTGCTTTTAAGATCTACATTACTTTTGAAATCTGCAAATGAATGAAGAGAATTAACAAAAATGTTGGTAAATTAAATGGCGAGTCGTTGTAAGAGTAGGAAATACATATAGATAAGTACACATAGTTCAAATTAGTACATGTACCATGTCAATAAAGAAAGTATAGAATCAAAACTTACATGTAAAGTGAAAGAAAGAGAAAAGAATATATTTCCCAACCCCCCTTACATTTTATAAAAAGTTTTCACCTAAGCCATTACGAAAAATAGTCACAAAATCAATACGTTATAATTCTTTTAGTTTAAATGCTATCATAATAAAAAAGATGAGGAGTGCTACAAACTTTTTAATTATGGTACTGTACTATGAGCAGAGTTCTAATTCAGTACTCTGAATTAATTTTAAAGCTTTGTCTATCTTTTTAGTCAATGATGAGACCAAATTTAAGATTAGATGTACGAAACTTTAGGAGTTCAGATCTTTGTTATAGAGATGCAATTTTATTAAGAAAAAGTTGAAAAGATATGCACATATTGTTGTAAAACCACTCAATTTATGGATAAATTTTTACTTTAGGCATATAATTCGTATATTCTTGTTGAATTAAAGAAAAAACTAAATTATGTGGCTATCTACAAGCTAAGTAAAGCTGTTTAGAGTAATATCTTACATTTGAATTTGTATTTAAGCCTAGTTTTTAAGAAATAAATAGGTTTAAAATTGACTTTTTATAAAAAAAATGCTTGTTTTTGGTAATTACTTTCGATTTTTGGAGAAAGACATTGTGTACAAGTAATACAAATCGCCTCTAAACTAGTTTCTCTATCTTTTTATTTAGTTTCATATTATTTAAGCATCATTTACGTAGTATAAGACTCGAAATTACTAATAGTTTTCTATTTTTATAGTCTGATACCAAACATGCAACAACTATACTATCAATATGATAATGTGTCTAAAGTTAGGCCAAATAATACTCATTTTGTTCAAAAATAAATTAAGTCCATATTGAAAATTGTGATCTTTTTATTAGAAAATCTAAATATTCAATTACATCTTGATACACTATAAACTCGGTTAAGTTTTGGCAAATTACTCTTTTAGTCTTAATAAGCCTAAGCTAGTTTTTCTTCTTCTTTCAAATGTTGCTATTTTTAAAGCTCTAGCGCTAATATTCATAAAGTTTATCTTTTTGAAATTTCACAAAAATTAGTTTTTGCTAATAACTGGATCATTATTTATGTTAACGAAAAACTTGATATACCTCTAGAAAGAGTAAAAAAAGTTAAATTACATACTAGAGACTTAGTATTATTTGAGTATTTATTTAAATATACGTTTTCAATTATTTGAATTTCAAGATAAAATCATACTACTTTATTTAGTTCCTATTTTTCGTTTAATTTTTTTAAAAATTTTTCTACTAAGTAAATCACTCTATAAATTACACAAAATATACTCGTTTATGATAAGTCTAAAAAATTAAAAGCCTTTTTTTGATTAAGGCTTTTTTTCAAAAGTTATAGAGAAACGAAAAAACGAAATTTACTTGAAAAATCACGAAAAAAAAATAAAACAAAAACTTTACTAGGAATCGAACCAATACCAGCATAGCGCCAGTTTCAGATGATAACCACTAAGCCGAATACAAAATTCTGAAAAGTTTAGTTATTATATATTTATGTAGGCATTTTAACTTGTAATCTGTAAGAAACAACCGTCACAGACATCTGAAATTTTTTAGAGATTGTAGCTGACAAAAACGCGCTTTTAGTCCTGCTTTAAAAATTTTTTTACGATCAATATTCATTGAGTTATTAATTAATCCGCTACTAATTAAATAATTGGTCCATCAGTGATTGAATTTATAAAGCATCCGTACTATCATTAAAACCGCAATTTATTCAGCTTCAAAACGATATAAAATTTATGTTACTAGCTCTATTATAACTGCTTGTTACCTATTAGTTACCATATCTTGTTGGGTTCCCACAATCACAAGGGTAAGTCGGGGTTTTAAATGTCGGGGTTTTGAGGATGTATTCAATTTTAAATCTAAATTTTTTTATAGCGGGTAGTCAAGATATAAATTGAATTCAATTTAAGAAATTAAAAAACCTATGTACCAGTTAATATTATAATTTAAATAGTTTCTTTCGAAGAAATCTTATAAACCAACTTTATCTAGAAATTTAGTAGAAATTTTTTTTTGTTTTTGCAGTTATATTTCAAACTAAATCTAACATTTGATTAGACGACATTTTGCCATAAAATAAAAAGAAAATTGATCAATAAATCGATTATAATTATATATTTACAATATATTATTTATCGCATAAATATAACGGTTTAAAAAAAAAAATATACTTTTCAATAAAAGCAATTGGATTCTACCCTCTGTGGTTATTCAGATGTTAGTAGTATATAAAGTATAATAAATAGAAGATAATGTGTATATAAATAAAGAATGGGGGATATTTATATAATTCGGCTATGAGTTGCTTATGTGATATGTAGTTGATTTAATTGCTGTATGCTAGTGATGGTAATATATAAAGATTATGGTATTCATGTGTCGGCACATGATACTTAATGCTATGATTTTGGTAATTATTATTCTTATTCTTCTTACTACGATGATGGGCATTTCATTTGTTTGGTATAAACATCGGTTTATGTATAACTTGAGTAGTATTTCTATTTGAATCCGACACTTAAACGAATTGGCTTGGAACATATAAATCTTGGACATCCATCTTATTGATTAATTTTTGGTTGACACTTCTGTCGCGGTCAATTCGGCATTTCAGACAAGTCTGGTAGAAGTAACAAAAAGACTATATGAATTACGTAACAATGACTTATTGGAAGTAACAAGACCAAAAAGAAGGTCCAAGCTAAAGGTTCGCAAGCCTAGACCTTTTAAGAAAACAAAGATAAATTTGATAACTGTTAATGCAATACAACGTAAGTTATAAACTAATTTAGCCTACAGCCATTATGCATCTTTTACATAATTAGAATTAGAAAAGATATAAATACCAATTACCTTGATTATAATTAAAGACTGCCTTTTATCCTATCTTTAAATAATACTTATAACTTATAATTAGATCAAAGTTAAAGTCTTTTTATTTTATTTTATATTACAGTGCATCTATTCTTAAATCGAAAATTTTTAAAAAACGGACAAAATCTGAATTTTAGGGTTTAAACTCCGTCATTAAAAAAAAAATTGCTCATTGCGAAAGTTCTAATGTTTTATGATGCTAAACATGAATGAAACACTTTTTAAAATATTAATGATGACTATAATAACGTACAAATATTTTTTTTTATTGGTTGAGACGAAGTTTACGATGAGATTTCTGAGCTTTTGAGAACTCCTTCACCAGCTCTACGGCTTCAGCAGCATTACTTCCTTCGCTATAAGCAGCTACATATCTGAAGCTCTTATTCCAGTATCTTCGGATCAACAAAGGTGGCTCTCCAGGAGGCGAAACGGCATCCAAGAACGAGTCCAAATTTTTTTCTAAAGACTTGAAATTGTAGTTACAATTCTGTTGCGATTTTCTTGGCTGCCCCCCAAAACCTTTCAATTGGGTTACACTCACAATGAAACCTTGGATACAATTCAAAAAGGTGACCTTGTCTAGTAATTGCCTCTTCCAATACGGACTTCTGATCCAAAAAGTCTTGTTGTTTTGCCATTAAATGAACGGCGCAACAGTCGTCTCGATCCAATCCAATACCACGGCAATCTTTGTTTTGACCATTGTATAGGTTTCTCTCTTGTAAGATAACCTTTAAACCCTTGAAGTATACCTTGGGCTAAAGAAAATAAGAAAATGTTAGATTTATTTATTTATTATTTTTTTTTTAAATTTTAACTTACAGTTGTTTTAGCATGAACTAACTCAATAATAGCTGCTCTTTTAACAAGTCGATCCATTGTTGTAAGATTATGAAGTCTTTGGACTTCTGCATAATTGTAGCTTTTTTCCACATACATTGATTGCACCTCAGTGATCGTAGTTCCATCAGCGCGTATCTTCTGGTAATAACCATCACGAACTTTAGCATCACTTGTGCTGACTACATGAGGCAACATGTTCATTCGACTCGCAACAAGAGCATCCTCAGCAAATGCCTTATGATTACTACTTTGATCGAAACAAAAGATAGCAATCATGTCTTGGTGAATAAAATTGAACAAGACCATTACCTCCTCCAATTGCTTCAACATGTGCTTACTTGTCCAGTAGCCATCATTTGCTTGCCCAGGGTAAAAAATTGTACGGGAAGTTACATTCTTTCCATTGATTGTAGCTCGCATTGTACCATGGCACCTACAATGGAATTCAGACACCATTATTGCTCTACCTTGAGACTTGGGAAGGCAGTAGCTTTCACCCTTTTCCACCCAGGCATGCTTTTGGTAGTCATTACTGTAGAAGGTACTTTCATCGTGAGTTACAAAAACATGCTGTTTTTTGCCTGCAGGTAACACCAAGGGAAGTTCAACACTGACATCAAGGGGATCATACTCCTGTGTGAGCTTCGAATACCGTACCCGCTCTATTTAAGGCCATTTCCGATCTAAGGCTGCAATTTTCTGAATATTTTGCCTATGACACGATTTAAGGCCGCAAAAGTCTGAAATTTTTTATGGCCTTATATAGAGCGGGTACTGTATTCCATTATTCTTCTTGACCACAACAAGCGATATTCAATGACGTCCTCTCTTTCATGACCATCGAAATATACAGCATTTTCTAAAATAATTTTAAATGTTAGCTTCATATTTAATTACTACTATATATTGACTTCAATTACTTACTAAGGCATTTAAAATCAAAGCCCCATTGAATGAGTTTTCTTCTAATACATTCGGAAGAAAGAGGATTGGTTGCTACGTTATTCGTGTCGTGTTCATCATGAAGTTCAGAAAGATCAACAGCGTTAGGAAGAATCACATTTCTTAATTCATTTTGTAAAGCAGGAATGGATCTTTGACTTCTAGGGACCGACCGGAACCACTCAATAACCTTTCTCTTGATGTCATTGTCATCAAGGACTGATACTCGCTTGCTATGTTTACCTTGAGCACTTGGTGTGATGTTTCCAGTTTCCATGTACTCTTTTGCATACTTGATAATCATATTAGTACGGTAATGCGTAGCCTTTTCACGCCAGTACTTTTGGGCAGCCATGGATGAAGCAATAGTTTTATTAGATCCACCCAATCTAAAAAGGAAGTATTTGTAAACTGCTAAACGCTTGTAGTTTTCAAAGGTTCCCTCAACCTGTTGACTTGACTTTTTATTAATCATTGGTAATAATTCTAAACTTAATAATTCCATAGCATTCTTAATTCTATCAAGCTCAGATACTACTGGCAAGGGAGCTACTTCTGGAAATGAGAATCCTTCTTCTTCAATAGAAAATTCATCTTCTAATGGACCGGCTTCTTGCATGGAAACATCCGATTTAGAACCAAAGAAACTATGCAAAGTCATGCTTCCTTTAGCCATCTCCTTATTCTGTTGGAGTTTTCTACGCTTATGTCTATCCGAGAATTCAAGACTACGACGAAATTTTGTATTCTCATCCTTATGTTGAAGAACCTTATTAATGGTTACTTCTACATAAAAAAATATTAGATTATAAATAAGAGCATTTAATTATATATTGTTAATTTCTTAATGATGCTTACCATTATCATTATCATTGAAGACCTCCTTTGTAGCAGCTTCTTCACGTCTTCTTGCATGCTCAATGAATGAATCATTCTTTTGTTATGTCTGCCCATTGTATAGTTAAAAAGTTTATAAATAAAAATAAAAATAATAGTTTTTTTTTATGAGAAATAGGAGATATATTTATATTTAAAAAAAAATTGAGTAAACACAGGATTGACAGCCTTGGATGACAAGTGCTCGTATGATACGTACTCGTATGATATGTACTCGTATGATATGTATTCGTTTGACAGCCTTCGATGACAAGTGCTCGTAAGATATGTGCTCGTAAGATATGTGCTCGTATGATACGTGCTCGTATGATATGCGCATATTGATTGAGTTAAATTTATAAATCATGCAAATTGGTTAAGTTGAACTTAGAAATTATAAACTTTTCAGGAACGTCCCAAATAAAGGTTTCTGTGTCGTTGAATGTGTCAATTATGGAATTGAGTTCCAACAATGTTCGATTTTTTTTTTCACTTGTACATAGAACTCATAATTACTGCAATGGGGTATAAAAAAAATGGCCTCATCTTTTGCTAAACTTTAAACCCCGGTGTAACATAACCCTGCAATATTATTGGCTAAATGTGCTCCGATATTGATTTCGGAATCCGAAAATAGGGAGACAAATTTCTGCCTGCCCTGCTATTAAGTCGATATTTCATGAGTGTAATCTGAAAAAAAAATATAGCAAAAGTAAATTTTTTTATCCATAGATCTCTTTTAAATGCTTTATTTAATAGATATATATGTATTCCGGTCGAATAAATTAATTTTTTTAGTAGTAAATTTCCAATTTTATAAAAAAAATTTCGTAGGGCTAAACATTTTCGATTTAAGAATAGATGCACTGTAAAGCAATGTTAACGTCACGTGAATGTCACGTGTTATATTTAAAATGATTTGACTTGTATCTTTTTCATTAACTATGATACGATACATACTATTGAATGTCTCATTGGTCATGATCAGGTTAAGAAAGTTGGTTTTATTAAAATTATTATTAATAAGGGGTGCAAGGGACTGGAAAGATGGTAGTCTGAATACCCCGAGTACCAAGGTAACAAAAAGTAAAGAAAAAAATAAATGTTCCGAAGAACAGAGGGTTAATTATAATTAAAATACTAAAAAAGTCACCAGCACAGAAGAAGAGAGACAGAAAGAGAAAGGCAAGGAATGGATACAGAAGGCTTGGGAAAGGAGCAGTACACTGGGTAACCCCGACAGTCAATCCGAACAGGCACAAAAGAACACAAACAAAATGCAGAAACACAAAAAGGAGAGAAAAAGGAGAGCACGGAGCAGAAAAAGAGAGAAGGAAGCAAAACCAAAAGAAGAGAAAAGAGGAGAAAGGAGAGACAGGATAGATACATTGATGATTAAAAAAAAGAAACGGACTAGTCCGACATCATTGTTTCATCTACCGAGGGAGGAGCGTAAGCCAAGCTGTGGGCAGCTTCATGGTCAAGGTGGAGAAGGTATCCAAGATAAGCGAGATGCTTTACTTTTCAACGACTTCATCCGGAGACAACTTGGGAGCAGGAACAGGAGGAGAAGGACGGGAAGCACGTTCTTGAGCCAGAATAACATCAAACTGGGTTTGATTTATTCGGTTGTACTGGGTTTCCCACCATTTTTTCAAAAAATTGAGTGTAATTTTTCAAAAAACGCTGCACTATTTTTTCAAAAAACTCAGACTATTTTTTCAAAAAGGGACTAAGATTTTTTAAAAAAAACTGCCCTTATTTTTCTAATAAAAATTAAAACCATTTCTATTGATGTATTAATGAACGACCTTAATCTTGAGATGGAAGACGATCACGAAACCCAAGAGCTTTACGTTAGCTTATATCAAAAATATAATACTAGTGAAAACAGCAGTACAGAAAATGCTATGGACGTAGACGAGGTCATTGTCGACGATCTCGATCTTGAACACGATAGTGAAGATGAAAATGAAGAAAAAAGCTCAGACGAAGAGCTCAATATCGAGGAAAGCGAGAGTCTGGAAGAAAAACATGCCCGGGTGAAAGAGTACTCCCTAATTCATTTTAATCAGCCTGAATTCAAAAAAGACGGCATCGAAAAAAAAAGAGTTCATATGAAGTATAAAGACGAGCAAATAGGGTTATTTATAGATTTGATTTCTGCTGGCTCTGACGTTAAATCAGCATGTTTGTCGACTGGCATCAGGCTTCATTCCGGCTACAACTATCGTAAGAAGTATAGAGAGGATCCAGAATTAGGCATTCCACAAAGAAAAAAAAGAGGACCGAAAGGATCCCAATTTAAACTCAAAGACAGACACGCAGATTGGATCATCAAATACATCGATGAAAAACCTACCGCTGTATTGACTCAGGTATCTGAAGAGTTACTTAAACATTTTAGTGACGAAAGTATACAGGTGAGTAAGTCAGCCTTACATCGGTTTATGAGACTAAGATGCGCCCTGTCTATGAAAAGACTCGAAAAAATCCCTGTCAGACGAAATCACATAGATGTGATTACTCAGCGCCGAGATTCAGTAACAGAATGGATGGCAGATCCTGATATGGATTTTGAGAAAAACTGTGTTTTTATTGACGAAGCCGGATTTAATTTAAACATAACCCGAAATAGAGGCTGGTCAAAGAGAGGAAAGCCTGCTATAGCAATTGTACCAGCTGCACGTAGTACCTCCATCACAATTTTGGGTGCGATTTCTGTGGATGGAGTTATCGATATTTCTTTGAGAAAACCTACATCGACAGTAGGAAAGAAAAAGAGAAAAATTGATGGCCAGGAAGTGGCTATTAATGGTAGGGTAGGAACTAGATCAGCTCATTTTTTGAGTTATTTAAATAGTATGATGGACTGTTTAGATAGAAATGGCTTACGTGGCTATTATTTAGTTATGGATAACGCACCTATTCATAAACCTGCTGCTATAAGAGCATTGATCGAGGAAAGAGGATACAAATGTATTTATTTACCTGCGTACTCTCCCTTCCTCAACCCGATTGAAGAATTTTGGTCCAAAGTTAAGAGTGGTATTAAAAGAAACCCTCTTGACACAGGTGATCTTTTGACTCCTCGAATTATGGAGTCGGTTACAAATGTAACTTTACAAGATTGTCGTGGATGGATCCGTCATTCTGTTAGTTTTTTCCCTCGCTGCCTTGCAATGGAAGAAATGCTTTAAACTTTTGAATAAAATTAAATTTTTTTTTAAAAAATCTTTGTGCCTTTTTGAAAAAATAGTCTGAGTTTTTTGAAAAAATAGTGCAGCGTTTTTTGAAAAATTACACTCAATTTTTTGAAAAAATGGTGGGAAACCCAGTAGTAAAGGAAGGAACGGGCAACAGAGAGACGGGCAGAACGACGGACAAAAGAGAGACTTCGAAGACAACGAGTGTTTTGAATTTCACGAGCTTTTAGAGCGCGAAGCTCAAAGGAAAGAGTACCGAATTTGGGGTCCTTGAGAGATTCCGGGTGATACGGGTCATATTCACGAGCAGGTAGAGCACCACGGCCTTTCTCATTCATCAAGCTGGTGAACTCGGCAATGTAATCAGCATGTAAAAGAAAAGAAAGGAGACAATCTGGGCTTCAGGGTACTGGATATCAAGTATCCGGGAGACATTGACACCTATGTTCTTGAGGGAGGCGCGGAGTTGTTTTAGAGGACGGCGGATGGACTGCTTATAGTAGACAAAGTGGTATTCGGAAGGGGTACCAGCCTTAGGACCAAAGAGTCGACCAATGGTAGCAGCAGCACGGCGGGGAGAAGGAGCGGGAGGTTTCTTGGCCTTAGCCTTGGACTTTGGCTTGGGTGCGTTCTTGGCAGCTACGCTAGCGAAGGTAGCACCGGCCTCAGAGGACTTGGCAGCAGAAGGAGGAGGAGGAGAAGACTTGGTAGGGGGGCCTTGTTGAGCAGCTTTGAGTTGAACAACTTGGCTTTCCAGAGCACGGCGAGCGGATTCGGAGTGTTCAAGGGCGTTACGAAGAGTAAAGATTTCAGCGTAAGCATCTTCTAAACGCTTCAAACGGTCCTTGATATCTCTTAGTTGATGTTGGGATACGGCGGATGATTTCTTCGAGGAAGTGTCACCGGAGGAGGAAGGAGAGACAACGGAAAATGGTCTTTTATCACCATAAGAAAAATCAAAATTTCCACTCGTCGGAGTTTGAACTTTCGGAGCTTCAATTGACGAGACTTGAACTTGCAGAGTTTGAACTTGTGAGAAACTTGTCCGGGCCGGGACATGAGGTTGGGGCCTTGTGCGGGTTCGGCTCGAGCTGGTAAGGCTTGCCTGGTCCGGAACGAGACTTGGTTTTGAAGACGGTCTTACCATTTAGCTTGAATGAGTCAAGATCCAAGATCTGAAATGCAAGATTGCGAATGTCCAAAAGAGGAAAGTGAAGGACTTGCCGGAGAAAGGAGTTTTTGGTACGAGAAGAAAGCCAGAAAGCCGGAGAGACTAAAGGAACTTCGATTCGGACGGATTGATTGTTTTTTGATGACGGATTGATCGATTGAAAAAATTTTCAAGTTTTTTGGATGCAACTTACTAGAAAAATTTGTCAAGGTTGGTCCGGTGAGTCCGGTGGAAGCTACAAGAAAACCTATTACATCATTCAACACTGACATAATGGAAGTAACAAAAACTAAAAGAAGGTTTAAGCCAAAGGTTCCAAAGACTAGACCATTCAAGAAAACAAAACTAAATTTGATCACGAGTAATTCAAGAAGACGTAACTTATAAACTAATTTAGTTTATAACTATTACGTAGTTTATTTTAATTAGAAATTAGAAAAGTATAAATACCCTAACTTTTGTATAAATAAAAAAGATCATCTTTTATCTTCTATCCTAATTAACTTGTAACCTGTAAACTAGATCTTTAACTGTAAAGTTAAAGTTTTTTTATTTTATATTATATTAAAGTAACGTGAAGGTCACGTGAAGGTCACGTGTGGTATCTTGGTAAACATCTTGTACTTGAAAGGATTTGAGGTTGACAAATTCTTTAAGCGGAAGAAAGGGGATTGGTCATGATCAATGTTTACCACCCCGGTGATCCTGGTTCGAGTCCTACTGAAAGTTATTTTTTGTTCCAAATAAAAATAATTCTACATCATTCCAAAGGACTGTTTTATTTGTGAAAAAATTTATTGACTGCTTAAAAGGTCACTCATTCTTAGTTTTAATAAAAAAATTTTCTCTAAAAAACTATAAAAACCCATTATTTTTATTTTCCTTACCTTTTATCTTTCTTTTTCTTTCTTTCCTCAATTAAAACTAAAGTAAGTTTATTTTTTTTTATTATTTATTGAATTATTTTTGGGTAATAATATTATTGTTTTAAATAATAGTATTGTTATACAATGGATGTTATTGAAATTTTTTCTTCTGATGTTATTGATTTAATATCTGATGATGAAGATGCGGATAACCAATATAATATTACTGAATCACTTACTGCAACTTTTGGACCAATTTTTTATGATCATTTTGCTACTGAAACCAATGTAACTTCAAGTATTGACTCATCATATATTACCGTGGAACCAATCGCTGCTGCTCCTTATGTTTTCAATCCAATTTTATATGTACCCGCAAACACTGTGCCATTTACTTCTTCCTCTGTTGCTTCTGAAACCGTAATTTATGAAATTATTCCTTACCAACAGCCAATGGATGAATCAATAACCGTAGAAAATGCTGCCAATGCAAATAGTTTAAATGATGATATTGTAGTTCCAGTTGTAGATACTGTAAACACGGTGAATGAAACTATTAATAATGAAGCTACTGAAGATCAAATTAATGAGATGTCTGTTGAGAATCCTGAAAATGTTGTTAATACTATGCCCACACCATTTGAATTTTATGGTTCAATTGCACCCGATTCTGAAGAAGCAAGAAAGTAATTCATTGCATAATATAGTTAATTTATCATATCTCACTCTCTTTCATATAGTTATCTTCGTGCGAATGGTATCTATAGCGGTATGGACACTATTTTCTACTGTCGTGGTGGTTCCCAGATGTATTACGAGGACACTGAGAGAAACAGAAATCCCGGATGGAGATGTAATGGATTGAAAAGACCAGATGGGTCGAAGTGCTGCTTAGGGTCACGCTTGGCCGAGACTAGAGAATCTTTTTTTTACAACAGAAGTCTTGGTCCGGAGGTAGTATTGGCAGTACTTTATGAATGGGCTCACTATACTAAAAGAACGCAAATTGCCAAGAAATACAAGATTTCTCAGCGCTCGGCTCGTTCAGTTTTGAATGGTTTGCAACAAATTTTATAAGAGGAAGAGGATTTGATGATAGGTAACTGTTTACATCATTATACGTCATAACATTTAACTAATTCATTTAATCATTTAGGAGGTCCGGGTGTAGTTGTCGAAATAGATGAGTCAAAGTTCGGTAAACGTAAGTATCACAGGGGTCATTATGTGGACGGTGTTGAGAGAACACCTGAGAGAAAGGTGTTTCTCGTTACAGTTGAGAGAAGGAACAGAACTGTGCTCGAAAGAGTAATTTCGAGATTTGTAAAGTCAGGTTCAATCATTCATACCGATTGCTGGGCTTCTTATAATGGATTAGATGAACTTGATTTGCAATTTGAGCATAGAACTGTTAACCATTCTATTGGTTTTAGTATTGATGGTATACATACTAATACTATTGAAGGTAATTAATAAGTAAACCCATCTTTAATTACATTTTACTAAAGCTTTATCGTTTTTGAATTAGGCACTTGGAACGGTGTTAAGCTCAATATTTCAGCAAGAAATAGAACCAAGAGAAGCATGCCTTGGCATCTTGTAGAGTTTCTGTGGCGTCGTAAGCACTGTCAAGATATATGGGGTGGTTTGATCAAAACTTTAAGAGAAGTCAGTTACTCTAATACTGTTATAAACCCCCCAAGTTTACGGAGGATCTTCTTCAACCAGATGATATTGAAAACTCAAGAACAGAAGATTTAACTGACACGGATTTAGCTGATAACGATTCGAGTGAGATATCTGATTCTGAGTATGATACTGACAGTTCTGGTGACAATCAAGATTAAAATAAAAATAAAAGCTTTAAAAGTAATAAATTTAATTTAAATATCATTAATACTTTTAAATAATTACGAAATGTATGTATAATATTTGGTATGACTTATAAGTTCCTTTCCGGTATGCTAAAAGTCTCATATCTCGTGAAGCCTAACACCAAGCTGATTACAAACCCAGATTAAAACTCCGATGTTCAAACTCAGATAAAAACTCCGACATTTCAAACACCGACTTCCTAAAAAGGTAATTTTGACGCTTTTGAAAATTACCCTTTTAGGAAATTTCGGTGTTTGAAAACTTCGGGTTTTGAATCGGCGCTTTACCGGAGTTTTTATTTTTTGGATTTTAAACTCCTTCATTTCCTTTTTGGGAACACCTATGTTTGGCCGGCCACAGATGTACATAGACCCCTTTACCAGTGATATTGGGTGCGCTCAAGATGCTTTCGAAAATTTTTTTGACCAAATTTGTAGTTGTCTTTTTTTGGGCAGAAACTCAGATTGAAAATGGATAAACATTTCTCCGAAGTCATATCTAAAATGACTAGAGAAAATGATGTAATTTTGAAATTTTGTAACTTAAAATAAAACTCAATTTATAATCTAGGTCAGATTTGCATTATTTTGATGTCATTTTGATGGTTACTTTTTCCCTTTTCCTCTTTACTTTACATTACTATAGTACATAAAATGAACAACCAAAAATATACTGAAAACTATACTGAAGATAACGACAGTAGATCCTATGATGATGAGTACTTTGACCTCCTTGAACAACAGCAGAAAAGAAGACAATACCTTCTTGAAGAGCTTTTGATAGCCGATGATGCAGATTTCGAAGAATTTTTTTTGGAAATGATTAACGAAGACAACAGCAGTCTGATGAGATTTTCAATCTCTATGCTGCATGAAATTATACGAATTCATCACCAAGAATGTTTAGAGAAGTTCGTCGTAAACACGATCGTTTGGATTTTACCGAACAATATTGGACTCAAAAGCATCCCTTCTTGAAAACTGACGAGAAGCTATTCAAGACCCATTATAGGGTTAGCGTATCTACATTCAACTGGCTTGTTGAAAGGGCAACCGAAGCACCTGAGTATGCAGGAACTCAATTGAGAGATGGAATCCCTGTAGAAATTCAAATCGCTTTGGTTCTTTGGAGATTCGCAAACACACACTTTGGATTTCGAATTGCAGAGGTTAATTTGGGTGTTTCCGCTGGTTCTTACAACAATGTTACCAACCGATTTGTCGATTTTATGTTTAGAATCAGTGCTAGCATAATTTCATGGCCATACAACGACCCGTACGTGCTCTTGAAATTGCAAATGGCTTCAAGAATTTGGGTGACAACGAACGTCTTGATAACGTGATTGAAGCTATGGATGGAAAGAATTTCGTTATCCAGAAACCTAGTATCAGAGGAAACGATTACATCGATAGAAAAAACCATGATTCCTTGAACATGCTCGCAGTTTGTGATTATGCAGGAAGATACTTATTCGTTCAAATTGGAGAGACAGGTAAAAAAAAAAAAAAAAAAAAAAAAAAAAATAGAGACAAAAAGAGCAACATGTGAATAATTATCTCTGTATGAGACTTGAGCTAAAATATGTTATAATTATATATTATTTAGGAAGAACACATGATGCCCGTGCATTTTCTAACAGTAAGATTTGCAAGCCATTGATATTCAACCCTAAAGAGATCTGTCCAGCCGGAACTGTCATCATTGCAGGTAAAAAAAAAAAATAAAACGGAAATATAACATTTATTTCAATGAAGATTCAGCTTTTCCTCTTTTGAAGAATCTTTGGGTCCCGTTTAAGGAAGATCAAGTAAACTCCCCTGAACAAACATATTACAATCTTGTGCATTCAAGAACACGACAGAAAGTTGAACATTCTTTTGGATTATTAACCGCAAGATGGAGATTCCTCTGGAAACATCTTTACCAGTTAGATATTCAAAGAATTGTTAAAACCACTCATGCCTGTTGTTGCTTACACAACATTTGTATCAATCTAAACGACACTAAAAAATTCCCTGATACCCGAAACTTCGATGAATTCATTCAAATCAATAGCAGAACAACATCTGAAGAAGAACATATCGAATCCAGTGAGTTAATCGGATTAGATAACTTGAGTGTATTTACTGTAGGATGAAGGGCAAGAAATACACAGCTAAGAAAATCAAGGGATGAAGCTGTTGTATTAAGACAAAGAAAAATGAGATGGTTGTGGGAGAGCCATAAAAAAGAATGGAAGAAGATGATGAAGATTGTGAAGATGGTAATTATTAGTAATAACCCTTTTTTTTTATTTAGATTTTTTGTGATTTACATTCTTAAATACACTTATTGCACGAGTTAAAAAAGCTTATGGGATGAAGAAATTGTTATATATTGTTTATGTAAAAAAAAAAGGTAAGTTTAAAAAGTATTAAGAGCGTGAATTGTTTCTATTCCTAAAAACATTTTCTCTCTCTTCTCGGTCTAATCTTCTCTGATGATCAAGAATCTAGCTAATTCTATCAAGACGTTACATTAACAATTGATGATTGTAATCAATGTTCTCTTTCATGTTTCGACTACCTCTAGTAATCGCATCATTAATCAATGAACGGATATCATATGGAGTGCCAATTCCATCAAAATTGTTACTATCATTACTATTGCGACTGTCTTGTCCATCCTCTCTTTCGGCACATCTTCTTGTACGGCGCCCGGCTCCAGAAACATAATTCTAAGAATTACTTGAAGTTCTTTGGGAATCAGCACTATGAAGTCTTGCATAGCGACGTGCAGGTGCCAGTATTTTTTCTTGGATTTGACGACTTGACATATGGACCACACCTCGTTGTCTTGCGTTTTCCTCGACCAGCCTCTCCTTGTCTTCGTAACTCATACCTTCTCTAACATGTGGTTCGGTATATGAGTTTGCTGTCACCACCGTAGGCCCTTCACCATTGATGTCAGTACCCATCACTATCCGGGGGTGTATGGTACGATAATTAGCCAAGATCTGACCAACCTCATCATAAAATGGCCAAATAATATTTGGATTGACACCACCAATTCCGGTCATCCCATTTTCTGTTTTCAGATCTCTGTATTTCATTTTCAATTTATTCCAATAGTCTTACATGTTTTTTACATCGAATCTTGAATCCAAAAATCTTGTTATTTCAGCGGTAATGCCATTGTAGTTGATTACAAGCTGTTCCCGGAAACATACCAATGCTTGGTCCCAAATTCTTTCTTTTACGAAAGTATCAGTAGCATTGGCCAAAGGGTCGTTGATACCTAACATGATCTGCAAGAAAATCCATGTTATTTTATCATTTCATCTGACGTTGCCATTACTTGAGCTCGAACGATTACCCAAAGAAGAAGTACCCAGAGAAGAATGACCCACGGAAGAAGTATCCAAAGAAGAACCAGGCATGGGAGAAGAGTCTTCTCGAGAAGGAGCAGGTGTGGTACTACTTCTGTTTTGATCATTTCTACAGTTAGAATAATGAGCCGAATGCTGATCAGCTACGAATTGGAAATTTCTGGAAGGTTGAGACATTGTTTTGAGGTAAGAGAAAATGTAGATTGTATTAAAAAAAAGGCAGTACTTTATTAATAAAAAAAAATATGTCAATTGTTTTTCATGTCCAATATTTATAATAAATTGTTCCTGAATTGACATCATATTTTGTATATCTCAGATTTTAGTGCATTTTTGTGTGTAACGGGCAGTTTATGATTTCTTTTTTCAGGATTGTCGAAGTATAAGGCCTTTCAAAAACTTTTGTGGCTTATATCTACTTATTTGGACGTGTCTCCAAATTTAGCTTAGGATATTTTAACCATTCTAGGAGTTTGAAAGATTTTCGAAAGCATCTTGAGCGCACCCATTGTGAACTGATCCAGATAAACCAAATCGCACAAGATAGTAAATGACTTGAAGACCCACAGCATAAATCTTGAGATTCACACCTGAATCTGAAGCACGAACTTCTGCCCTAATTGAGCGAGCGTTCACAGTAACGATCACATTGCCTGTGATATGGCACGAGTCAGAGTTCATAGTAAGTATATTAGAGTGTTCGCAAAAATAAAAAGTTTAATGTTAAACAAAGAAGTGTTCAAAATCGAATTTTCCAAATACTTTATATCAGTGTGATGTTGTACAAGGCGTTACTGTGTATTACATTCCCACATTGTCAGTGTGTTGAATAGAAAAAAATAATCTACAAAAAGAAAAGTAATAACATTCATATGTATACCACATAACGGTTGTTATTGACAAAAATGTTAATGAATGAAACGTTGCATAATAAAAAAAATAGCTATAAATTCAACAAAAATGGCTGAAACTTTTTCAACATTATTCAGTGCATCTATTCTTAAATCGAAATTTTTTAGCCCTAGCTACTTTTTTTTATAAAACTGTAAATTTACTACCAAAAAAGTAATTTAATCATTTAGAATGAACATTGATCTTTTAAATTAAACTTGTTAAAGAGATGTATGAAAATAGAAATTTAATTTTGATAACAAAAAATTTCAAAATAAGTTGATAAAATATCTACTTAATAGCAGGGCCAACTCGAAAATGTCCGGCTATTTTGACAGCCAAAATTCAAATCAGAGCTGTAACAGCCAATGATATTGCAGTATGTGGTTACACCAATTTTTAAATGTTACAGGAAGAGGATTCAGATATAGATATCTACAAAACTGGAATTGAAGAAGTTCTTTAAATCTTAAAATCACATGATTAACTTCTTTTGATTCAATAAAAAAATATTTACTCACATTATATGAGTTCACACAAAAAATTTAAATGTGATTTATTGGTTTAAATTATCAAAAGCTGTGAGAACTTCCTATATGAGTAACTTTTTTATATAAAAACTGAGTTTAAACCCAAAAATTGGGAATGTCCGTTTTTTAAAAAAATTCGATTTAAGAATAGATGCACTGTTCAAGAAATAAATTAACTACCAAATTATTAATTAAAACTGATATCTTTCGCTACTGTAATGTAACTGCTCCAACGGGAAGAAATCGTCAAGTCAGAAGTCATTTGAGGCTCACTGAAGACCAAAAGGCTGATGTTAGAACTTTCAGAGCATTCAACAATGAAATAGCCAACGGTCATTGTACTCTTTGTATGCGAGTGCTTTATCCTGAAGAACAGCACTACAGGTCTTTAACCCAAGAATGGATTATTTGTGACTCCTGGAATAATATAAATCCTATTGTACATGCTGATGGCAAGTATATGGTTTGTGCTTTCCATTTAAAAAAAAAGGCACATCAAGCGATATAAGAAACAGCACTCGTAGAGCTACAGCTAGTCAAGAAGAAGCGGCTGCTACTTCTCAAAAGATGCGCGATCAATTTGTTTATCCAGGTAAAAGCAAAATCAAATAAGTAATCTAGAATTATTTAAATAACCATTTTCTTTTTAGGTGATGTTCAGCCATTACGCGAAGGATTAAATTATCGCGAACTTTCTATTTTATCTCCTTTGAAGTTAATGACAAAATAACAATAAAAGGTACACTTT
Source organism: Pilaira anomala (assembly GCA_025716855.1). Lineage (NCBI taxonomy): Eukaryota > Fungi > Mucoromycota > Mucoromycetes > Mucorales > Mucoraceae > Pilaira > Pilaira anomala. The sequence goes on along the minus strand of JAIXMQ010000159.1, from coordinate 2,226 downwards.
CAACTGGTCGTATCGGTCACTATGAGGTGAAAGGACATATTTTTACTAATCATAACTATGAACACGCCGAAATGGCTTATGGTGGAGTACTAGGCTTATTCTTTCAAAAAGGTGACATTGCTGGTGTTAATAAGCAAAAAGTGAAAGATGCGTATTCAGCTCTTCAAGCTACTCATCCATTATTAGCTAGATATCGCCTTCAAAACTTAACTTATAGTCTTGTTAATTATCATGTTAAACATAATAGAGATTATATTGGTGTCAACGAATGATTCAGAAACAATATGCTAATGCCGGTTGAAAATTCTCATGCTGAAGCTGCTGGTCACAACTTTGCTGATTTAATTATTGGTACAGATGCCGTAAAAAATTCTTCTGTTCGTTACGGACACCCTTCATTACTTGCTTTACTATTCCCTTTTCTGTATACGAATTGTACAGGACATTATTCAATGTCTAGTGTTACTCCTGAACTCGAAGGCTTGAAAGAACAACATGGTGGTGTATCAAGATGTACATTGTCAAAAATGACACTTGCTGATTATGCAAAGTCCAGGCTTTTAATGCGAGACCGTCGATTTGGTAAAGATCCTTCCCACCTGGGGATTTTCGAGTGACCTAAAATTAAATAAAACTACCCAAAAATTCAACTCAGCTTGATCACTCCCAACTACCCAAAAAAAAATAAATGACCTATTTATTATATCGGGAGTGACCTGAAAACAATAAAACGACCGAGATGGGTCATTGCTGTCAATCAAAATTACGGCGACGCTTCAAAAATTTTGCCATTAGGACGCTTTGATATTAGCTTGGATTTTACGATTAGGAATTTGATAAAAAAACTTTTTAAATGAAACGGTTCAAAATATATTGTATATAATTTTTTTTTATTTATTGAATGACAGGAATTATTTAAATAAGATGTACATTATAGGAGGGGGGTATATTATTATAATACTATGGGGAAAGTATATATTACATAGGGGAAACGTTGCTCTAATGCATCAGAAGCAATATAGAATACGCGAATAATTCGAGCTTATTACAACACCTACCTTATACACATCTTCGCAATATGGGAGTAGCAATATAGTACCAGGTATACCGGGAAAATAAACCATGAAAATTCTATACATATATATTTATTAATGTTTGTTTGTTTATACTATATTATTAATAAACTTACCAAAGAGCACAATAATAGAATATGAGAGAAAGGGGACTATGCTTTTGTTATTTTTACTTCTAAAAGATAATGTCATTAGGTTTATTAATTATATATTCAGAGAGAAAAGCTTACTTACGGTTTACCATTTAATTATATGAAAGGGAATTCATGTATTGTTTGTGCCTATTTAATCAATATTATTAACTTTATTATATTTACCAAGTTATTAAAGAAAGAAAGAAAGAAAAGCAGACTTGAAAAAAAACTATCCTTTTTAAATGTTTATATTAATTACTAGTCACAGGTAAAAAAAAAAAAAAAAAAAAAAAGACTTTACAGTGCATCTATTTTTAAATCATATATTTTAAGCTCTAAGAAATTTTTTTTAAAAAAATGGGAATTCACTACCAAAAAAATAAAATAAATCAACCGGAATAATCATACTTCAATTAAATAAAGCATTTAAAAGAGATCTATGAATAGGAAAGTTTATTTTTGAAAAAAAAAAATTTCAGAATTTTCTCACGAAATATCAACTTAATAGCAGGGCAAGCCCCCCAATGTCCAGTCAATTTCGGATTACGAAATCAATATCTGAGCAACTCCAGCCAGTAATACTGTGCTTCCACTCTCAATTTACCGATTTTTTGAAAACTCCGCCCACTTTTTTGAAAAAAAATGGACGGTTGTGTGAGCATAAATTGCCCAAAAAAAACAGACTAATTTCCCATTTTCTTGAAGTTAGTTTGCCCAGCTTTTCTTAAATAAAATGACCATTTTTTCTAAAAATAAATTAACCAAATTTTAGTCAAAACGTTTACATGGGTTCTTTATTTAAGCATTTAGAGAAAGCATTTATGGAATGTTGTATAAAATTTTGCAAGTGTTCAATAGGAACATCCGAACTCCCCTCTGTAACTCTTGTAGTAAGAGTTTCCACATCAGTCAATTTAGTTCTTCTAACTTTATCTTTTAATACTTTCCAAAACATCTCGATGGGATTGAGTTCAGGTGAATAAGGTGGAAGGTACACAGGAGTGTAGCCTCTTTCTATA
>JAIXMQ010000158.1:0-24374 GCA_025716855.1 Pilaira anomala | reverse complement strand
AATTCTATGATCCACTTCAATATGTTTTGATGTTCCCTCATGGTGATCCTGGATGGAATACTGGTGTAAGATCAGCCTCTTATGATGTGGATCAATTGAATATAAATAACCCAGATGATCCAGTTGTCGTATCTGCCCATGAAAACGCATCCAACAAAATTTCGACTATGGATTTTTATAGTTTTAGATTGATGTTGAGACCTGATCCAACTTATACTCTTCCTAAATCACATTTTGTCAGTCTTCATTCATTTGGTAAATTATTCCATCAGTATATTGTTGACATGTACGCCAAAATAGAACAGCAACGATTAAACTATATTAGATTTAATCAAAAAACCTTACGTGCAGACGTATATAAAGGACTTGCTGACGCTGTTACAATGGACGATAGCAACATGAGCTCAATTGGTAAAAAGGTAATTCTTCCTTCAACATTTATTGGTAGCCCAAGATTTTTAGCACAGCTGTATCAAGATGCAATGGGATTAGTTCGACGTTTTGGAAAGCCAGATTTGTTTATAACTTTTACCTGTAATCCAAGCTGGCCTGAAATTGACCGTGAATTATTAATCAATCAAAAGGCTGCTGACAGACCTGATTTGTGTGCACGGGTTTTTAATTTGAAACTTCGAGATCTATTGAACGACATCGTGAAAAAAGGCGTCCTGGGTAAAGTAACTGCGTATGTCTATTCAATCGAATTCCAGAAGCGTGGGCTACCTCATGCTCATATGCTGTTTATTTTGAATGATGCCGATAAACCACGCAATTCGTCAGACTATGATAAAATTGTTTCTGCGGAAATTCCGGATCCAGTCAATTTCAAACTAGCTCATGATACAGTAACCAAATCTATGATACATGGTCCCTGCGGTATTGTAAACCCAAGAGCTCCCTGTATGAAAAATGGGAAATGCTCAAAAAGATATCCAAAAGAATTTAGCGAAGAGACCACTGTTCTTGAAGACTCTGAGGGTGGCTATCCTGTTTACCGTCGTCGTAATATGCCTGATCGTGTTTTACTTCGTAACAATGGCACTGTTACTGTTGATAATCGATTCGTTGTGCCTCACAATTTGTATCTTTGTGCAAAATATGATGCTCACATAAATGTAGAAATTTGTACTTCATTCAATTCTATCAAATATGTATACAAGTACATTTATAAAGGAAACGACAGAGCTCAAGTATTTGTTGAAGGTCATGATGACAATGGTGATGAGATTAAATCTTTTTTAGATTCAAGATATGTATCTGCTTCTGAGGCTTGCTGGAGAATTTTTTCTTTTCCGATGCATAAAGAATTTCCACCCCATCAACGTCTGGCTATTCATTTAGAGAATGAACAAACGGTTTATTTTGATGGTAATGATTCTCCTGAAACGTTTTAGGTCGTCCACCTCAAGAAACAACTTTAACAGCTTGGCTAAACTACAATAAGCATGCTGCTTCTAATGGTGATAGTAATGCCCAAAACATTTGTATCCTGATTTTTGTGAGAAATACACTTTTATCAAAAAGGAAGACCCAATGTGGTATTTACCTGTTTCTCACAAGAGATTACTTTTCATAAATAAATAATATAGCTATAGCTATATTAATAAAAAGCACAATCAACCAATTACTGCTTGTCAATATTACAAGCAGTCCTCCGTAAATAGAAACTAAACTGATATTATCTTGGTATAAAAGGTAGTTTAACTCCAGCAGTTATTTTGTTCCCTCTCTTGTTTTTTATCTAAATAAAGATCATAAAGAAGTCTCATCATATTTTAAGTCTTTTTTCCCATTTTATTTAAATTACAAAATAATATCTCACCCAAGATACTGGAAGCCTAGAGAGAATGGCGGATGTGTCGGTCGTATATACGCCGTATCTCCCCAGGATGTTGACAAATACTACCTTCGTATTCTTTTATATAAAGTTCCCGGTGCAACCTCCTTTGAGGATATTAGAACTGTGGATGGTCAGGTTTATCCAACCTTTTTGTCAGCTGCAAGAGCAATGGGGCTATTAAGTGATAACAGTGAATGGTCTTCTTCTTTAACTGAACTGCAACATTTAATTCACCGCGATCTTTACGCAGACTTTTTTGTGTTATGATTGCATTTTGTGAGTGCTCTGATCCTTTCGACTTATGGATGACACATCGTGAATCAATGGCGGAAGACTATTTGTATAAAGCTAAGCAATTAGCAATATTACAAAGTCTACCTGTTCCTACTACAATTACTGAGAAATGTTTGGCCATTGTCTGTTAGATATGAATGATATATTGGCTATCCATAACAAAGTCAACTTGAAGCAGATGGAAGGATTTGAAGCTGTATATCCTCTGGAAGACACACGGTCAATTAGTGTTGAGGCACGTCTACCTTCATTGTTAAGAATACATGCTGAGCTAAACGCTAATGCTGCTGATCAACCAGATCCATCACTATTACCTTTTAATGATGATCAAAGGTTGGTTTTTGATACCATTAGGGAGATTATTGACAACGGTATAACCGATCCTGCAGTTCCAAGAGTATTTTTTGTTGATGGACCAGGTGGAACAGGCAAAACGTTTCTTTTTAATGCTTTGTTGGACTATGTGAGAAGAAAAGATGAAATTGCTTTAGCTGTAGCATCAACAGGGGCAGCAGCTTTGTTATTAAAAGGTGGAAGAACATCCCATTCAGCCTTTAAAATTCCTCTTGAAGTTGGTCCAACTTCAATTTGTGATATTTCGCCTAGGGATACTACAGCTCAATTAATAAGACGATCAAAGCTTATTGTTTGGGATGAATCATCAATGACAAGTAAGTCAATTTTTGAAACTGTAGATCGTACAATGAAGGACATCTTTAAAGACGAAGATGCTGTCTTTGGTAGTACTCCTTTTGGTGGTCGTCTTTTTGTTTTTGGTGGTGATTTTAGACAGGTACTTCCAGTTATACCTAGAGCAAGCAGATCACAAATTGTAAGCGAATGTATGAACCGTTCAAAAATTTGGCCAAGAGTAAAGGTATTGAAGCTTAGAGTTAACATGAGGGTGCAGGCAGCATTACAGTTAAATAATTCGGTACTTGCTGCTGAGCTACAACAATTCGCAGACTACCTTCTTCAAGTCGGTGAAGGTAGAGTTTCTACTTTGATTATTCCGCCTTGCAATATGCCTTCTGACTATATTCCAATCCCAAATTCTATGCACATGAAAGGTGACAATCTTTTAAATTTAATCGATTACATTTATCCTCCTGCTCTCTTAAGAAACACTGCGAGTTCTGGATTGTTCACTAACAATTCAATTTTGACACCAAAAAACGCTGATGTTGCAATTATCAACAAACTATGTCTTGACACTATTACTTCTCAACAAGATGTCAACTACTATAACCATGATGAAGTTTCCAATCCTGACAATAGACTTATTACACCAGTGGAATTGCTGAATACTATTGAAGACGGCTCATTGCCTCCCCATCATTTAGTTCTTTGCGTAGGGTGTCCTATCATGGTATTAAGAAATATTGACCCTTCTGATGGTGTGTGTAATGGCACAAGACTAATTGTAAAATCATTGCATCGTCATTTAATCGAAGCGGTAATTACTACTGGATCTAATATTGGTGGAATTACATTCATCCCAAAGATTAGGTTCAATTTCCAAACAAAATACGGAAGAAACCCAATCGAGTTTAGAAGTACTCAATTTCCAATCAGACTTTCTTTTGCGATGACTATAAACAAAGCCCAAGGGCAAACGTTAAATTCAATTGGCCTGTATTTGCCTGATCATGTTTTTAGTCATGGTCATCTGTATGTAGCCCTATCAAGAGTAAAATCTCCAAAGTCTATCAAAATACTCATTGATCCAAAGAACTCTGACATCCTTACAAATAACAGCAATACATAACAACAATAATAAAAAAAAATTAAACCTTATAATGAAAATATGCGATGATGATGATTAAACAAAAAAAAAAAAAACTATCTGATTAGAGTTAAAAACAAGAACATCTGATTAGAATTGAATACATGAACACCTTATTAGCATTTATTGAATTCCAAGCCCGTTTAGGGCGAGCTGGCCGTCAACGAGCGAAGCGCGTAGGTCAAGCTCGTCTAGACTTACAAAAGTGTGTTTTTCAACTGGTATTTCCATAAGAATTTGTTCATTTTCAGCGTTTGCTAATCTTCTGGTAGTGTATAGTCTAATGGCGTGAGATGGTAAATCGTTTTTATATGTTATATGGTCTCTAATAAATGTTATTAGGTCTTCGGTAATTCTTCCTCTTCTGATATCGGATAATATTAGTTGTAAGTGATTGTCTGTATTTTGTCTAATGTTGATTGATAAATTGTATTTTGGTGTTCGATTAAATATATGGGATTCCCAGATGTAGCCTTCTTATGTATTTATTGGTAGAAGTTGGCCTACGTCACCGAAAAAGATAAATGGAAATCCTCCAAATAGCATGTTTCTATCGGTAATGTTTATAAAACCAGATGATATTATTTCAATTGTTTCTTTTGAGATCATTGAAAATTCGTCAATTAAGAATATGGTATGTTGGTACAGTTTTAGGTGGTGAGTTAATTTAAGTTTGTTTAATTCGTTTCTGTTGTTTGTCATGCCGAAATAACGATGAATTGTTTGACCTTCTATATTGTAAGCTGCTACACCTGTTGGTGCTAATGTGACTACGGAATAACCTTTAGTTTGATAATAGTATTTAAAGGCTTTTAAGAGATATGATTTGCCTGTTCCAGCTGCACCTATAATCCAATGTGTTTTGATGTTTCTTGTTTCAATACTGTGATTGATTTGGTTGAATATATATTTTTGTTGTTGTGATAAATCATTGTATTGTGTGGGTTCGTTTGGAGGAATTTGATTGGCTTCTGGTATATGATTTAGTTGTGGGATTTGGTTGGTTGAAGTGAGATATATGTAGAATTCTTTCCATGTAGAGTATTCGGACATGGTGCTGTTTTTGTGTTGAATAAATGTGGTGTTAAAAATAACCAAGTTTAATACAATTTGTTGATAGTAATATGTTTCTGTATCTGCTGAAGGAGCAACCTCTCTAGCACGCCATAGTCTTGAATTTGTGGTAATTACTGAGTAAATTCTATTGTTTGCACCAGTTATATAAGATGGTAAATTTTTTTGTACGTATTCGTATTAGTGATAAACAAGGCCTTGTTCTCTAATCCTGTTTTTATTGGTATTTCCATATTGTTCGGTATAGTATGTTACGAATTCAGGTAGATTGATATGGTCACCGTTAAGTCTATTCTCGTACTTGGAAATTATATTTTCACTATTTATTTCTGTTTCATCTTTTTCCATATCAACAATATCAGGGTGTAATTGACGTTGATCATCATGTAGTAGATTAGTTGGGATGAAAGCTACTTTTCTTGATGATCTATGCATTTGTATTCTAATATTAAGTATGCTGCTTCAATTGATCCTATTATTCTAGCTTTATAATGTTCAGTTGCTGTAATATCGGAATTTTTGTAATAGTGAGGCACTAGTCTGTATTTAACTAAGTCGTCACTTTTTGTAATATATTTTGCTAGGTAATATAAAGCTGATTCACAAATATTGATTTGAATATCCATGTTAGTTCTGAATAAAGCAAGTAGATATGGGTTTTATGGATTGATAAATTCATCTTGTGTTCTCGTCTGTAGTGGCACTTGTCTTTTTCAATGTATGGTTCAGAGACAATTGGTTGGGGGTAATTGAATCTACATTTTGCATTTGGATCATTATTTTGACAGTATCTGACGTTACATCTGTGAATTTGATGTTGGAGAACTAGTTGATACATTGGATCATCTGGTTCTGGTAACCTGGCGGAAACGATATCTTCATCGGCTAACAGTTCTTCTGCAGATGTACCAGTCCATAATACGAAATGCATGTGAGGACTACCTCTATCTAATAGTAGTATTAGATGTGTGTATTAAATGATAACAGGTTTCTAAGATTAGGTTTACCTTGTATTTCCATAACACTGGTCCAATCAATGATTCCCCCAACTTTTTTACCCCATTTTTTAATGACATAATTTGAAAAGAATTCGGACTGTGACAATTGGTAAATTTATTTATTTATTGTTTATTTGGTAATAAAATGTAAGAAAGACAAGAAAAGAAATGAGCCTCTTTGTGATCCTTTATTTTAATGGAGAGTAATTCATAGTAAAAATTAGTGTTCCTTTTATACCAAATTATCATTTTAATAACAGACATCGTTCTTTCAATATAGTTCTACCGTAGCGGGAGAACTATAAGGATTTGTCAAGATAAATTTATTGGTGAAACCTGAGTTACTGCATAAAGATATATATCACCTTAAATGCCTGTCACTAAGGACTACTGTTAATAATAATTTATAGTGATCCGCTGTGATAGGTAGAGAAGGTAAAGTATAAATTAAAGTAGTCATGATTCGAATAATAAGGACTTGAATATGTCACTTAATATACCAATGTTATAATATATCGTGTATATTATAACTATGAACTATATAAGATGTAATTGTATTCTGTTTAATTATAGGAGTAAATACGACATTGCCCCCTACCAGAATAGAATACGTCTTATAGAGACAATTAGTTTTGAACAAATAACGAAAGGGAATAAAAAAAATATTGAGTGCAACACCTGGATAAGAAGTGAAGCAACACAAAAAAAAAAAATTTGCACCTGAAATGAATTAAAGGTGGTGCATTAATTTTTTTCTGATTGGGCAAGACGACGTTTAGAACGACGAAGAGGGTTTGCATGATTTGAGTTCTTACGTTTAGAAGAAATCGGATTTGAGTTGTTAATCGGGACAATTGATTTGTCTGAGCGATTCTTGCGACGATATGATCGTTTAGTACGAGTAACTACGGGATCCGTCGACGAACTTTCTGCTATATCAGTAAAAGAATTAATCAGCTTAGATACTGAACCTGGAGGATTCTTTTTTAATACATCAATTGCAGTTGGTACGTTAGTGATTACGTTGGATTTCTTAGGTTTGTATGGAATACCTAATTTTTTCCAGTAATCACGTAAGGTCTCTGTGGCATTAAACTTTGATTGTTCAATCCACTCATCCCAGTCACTACTGAAGTTTTTCCATCTGACAAGGTATTCTCTCTTTGTAGGAGGACCTCGATGATTCAAAACTGCTTCAATTTCATATGTTTGATCTCGTTACCTTCATCATCAAGTTCAATGACCTCATCCTGAGAGATAAGTTTAAGTTCAACGGACGTATAATTACGAGGCATAAGTGTACCAGTATGATCTTTGAGAATGTATGCATTACCCCTATTTTTTCGTACGACCTCGTAAGGGCCGGTGTACGATGGAGCAAGTTGACCATTTTTGGTTTGTATGCGTACCATGACATGACTGCCAGGAGGGTACTCTACCAAAAAATGTTTGTTATCGAATTTAGTTTTCTCTAAATCCAATTGAGCTAATGTTCTGGCGTGAATAGCAGGGAAAACAATATCAGCCATATAATCAATACGTTTCATGAGTTCCTCGTGGGAAACTTGCTTACGTTGCTCAGGAAGTACCGATGTATCAGGTTTGTGGAACCCGTACGGCTCAGCCATCTTCCTAGCAAACATTAATGAAAACGGGGCGGTGTTGAGTCGCTTCGAAATTCGATTATTAAGTGCTAACTGAACTGCATTCAGATGTAAATCCCAGTCATTACCAATGCCATGAGTGGCTTTTGCAAGTAAACGCTTGACTGACTGTACGTAGCGCTCACTGAGTCCATTTGAGGGTGCATGTAGGGGAGTGATAAATCTATGATCGAAACCCATTGCTTTCGCAAGATCAGACATTAGAGTATTCTTAAACTCTAGACCATTGTCACTCTGAAGTAATCCGCCACTTGGAAAACCAAGAATAGAGAAAACTTCAACAAGAGCACGTATGACAGTATCACTACGTTTATCTTGTAAAGGACGTAAGACACAAAACCTCGTAGCAACACATACTATTACTAAAAAATAGTTGTTACCATGAACCGAAGTTGTATTCATAGGACCACCTAAATCGATAGCATAATGACTACCAGGAAGATAACTGTATATAGGACGAAGGGGATGATAACCTCTTTTTTGTATATTATGTTTCTGACAATCAGTACATTTACGCACAAATTCAATGCAATCATTAATAAGCTTAGGCCAATGAATACCTTCTTGATGAAGACGTTTAACCATTTGTTCAGCTCCATAATGACCCACTTTATTGTGTGCATCAATGAGAAGTTCTTTCCTTTCAGATTCAGGTGCAATAAGATAGTCAGCATGAATGCTTTGACCACTTTGAATGTAAAATAAATTACGTGAGAGTCCTGAGTGTGTATGGTGTAAGAGTATGCGAAAGAGATGTAATTAAACTGAGTTTTAATAATAATAACACATAATAATATATATAGTATGAGACTAACTCTCACACTACCCTCCCTATAAGAGGCTTTACGAATGATAAAATATAAGATAAATAATAAAATAAAATAAAATAATAAACTAAGCTAGCTAATATTGACTGGACTTGACTCTATAAATGTCTCTTATGTTCGCAGTCGTAAATCTCTTTTCCTTGTGATTTCTTTTTCTTTTGTCAACACTTAAATCTTCAAGTTTATAAGCGCTCTTGTCTTCATTCAAAACCTTGACAACTTTCCAAGGACCAGAGAACTTAGCTTCAGCAAATTTCCAAGTGTCTTTCATCTTGACCTTCCAAACCACATCTCCCTCAGCGAAAACCTCTTTAGCTTTGCGATTCTTATTGTAATACTTCTTTTGCTGTTCTTGACTTTTTTGAATGCTTGAGTGAACTTCTTTGTGCAAAAGTGGCAAATAGTGATTGAGATAGGTGATCCAAGATTCAGAGGTATGGGTCTTGTATTGAGTGATATGTAATTCTTGTAAAGTTGGTAATTTGGCTTTTCTTCCAAACATGGCTTCAAAAGGAGAAAATCCAGTTGACTTTTGCTTGGAGGTATTGATGGCAAATGTGACAAACGGAAGATACATATCCCAAGCTTTAGGGTCTTGTTCACAATATATAGATAAGGCTGTCTTCATGGTCCTATTCATGCGCTCTACCAAACCGTCCGATTCTGGGTGTTCCACACTTGTTTCTACTTTCTTGATCCCACACCGAGTGCAAATTAATTTCATAGCTTCAGAGACAAAATTAGATCCATTATCAGTGATCCAACGAACAGGGCAAGAGAATTGAAGAATAATTGAATAAAGCAGAACATTAGCAACAGAGTCGGTATCCAAAGATGCCAAAGGAACAGCAACCACCCACTTTGTTAGATACTCCATAAAAATAAGCAAATATCGATTACCCTTGTTGGATAACGGGAAGAAAGCAATATCCGCAGCCCACACTTTGCAAGGTCCACCAACCTTGATACTTGTTAAATTGACAAACTTGTGAGTCTTGGCCTTGAATTTTTGACAACTGAGACATGCAGCAACAAAGTCTTGAACTTCCTTCACCATATTAGGCCACCATCCATTTTCTTTGGCTTTAGCAACAGACTTATCACGACCTTGATGTCCACCACTAAGAGCATCAGCATGAATATCAACTAAAAATTTTGGACGCCACGAAGCTGGAATCACGACCACGGGTTCACCAAATTTTTTATAACATAAGATATTATTGATGACTTCAAATTCTTCACTTTTCCAAGAGTGCTTGTTAGCAAGTATCTTCAAAACATCAGGGTCCTTTTGTTGAGCAGTGTATAAATCCTCTATAACATTTTGACTTCTAATAGCAACAACTTGAGGTTCAAGTTCTATTCTACTGAGACCATCAGCGTCTTGATTGTCAATACCTTTACGATGTTGAATACTGAACTCATAATTACAAATAGCCATGACCCAACGTGATATTCTACCTTTGGGTTCTTTCGTAGATAACAGAGATTTTAATGCAGCATGATCAGTGAAGATAGTAAGAGAAGCACCGTGCACATAGCAATGAAAATAAGTGAGACTCCAATAAACAGCTAAACATTCCCTCTCGGTAGTCGAATAATTTTTCTCGGCGGGTGACAGTGTTCTACTTGCATATACTACCGGACGACCACATTGTACCAATACAGAACCTAGAGCTACATTACTCGCATCACAATGCAACTCGTAAGGAATATTAGAATCCGGGTAAGCTAATTCAGGTAAAGAACTTAAGACTTCTTTCAACTTGTTAAAAGCTTGCTGGCAATCATCACTCCAATCCCAATCAACATCCTTCTTCAATAGACGATAAAGTGGAGCCGCAGCATTAGCCAAGTTTTGTATAAATTTATGATAGAAATTGCAGATACCAAGAAATCGTTGTAATTCATTAAGATCTTCAGGTTCGGGCCATCGCTTGATAGGATCCACTTTATCCGGATTGCTTTTAATACCAGTACCAGAAACGATGAAACCTAAAACTTTAATCTCCTTCTGTAAAAATTGACATTTTTGCAGACTGATTTTCATGTTCCATTTAAACAAAATATCCAACACTTGCTTGACGTGACCAATGTTCTCCTCCCTCGTTTGAGAAAAACACAAAATATCGTCCAAATATACAATAGTGAACGAAGCAACAGGTTGAAGAATACTATCCATAAAACGACAGAATGAAGGGGGTGAATTACTAAGACCTTGAGCCATAACATTGTATTCGAAAAGACCTTTCCTTGTAGCGAAAGCAGTTTTCTCCTTATGCTCTTCTAAAATAGGCAATTGAAAATAAGCAGATTTCAAATCAATAGCAGAAAAATAAAATGAACCACTTAATCTATCAATTAAATCAGCCATCCTAGGTAAAGGGTATTTATCCTTGATTGTGACATTGTTCAAAGCACGAAAATTTGAACAGAAACGAGAAGAACCATCTGGTTTAGGAACTACCACAGGTTGAGCACACCAAGGCGACTTACTCGGTCTAATAACCCCACTCTTCAAAAGTTTGGCTACTTCAGTATCTACCACATCATTTTCCTTTGGTGACAGACGCCGCCCACGAGAAACCACAGGTTGAGCATCCCCAGTCTCAATACGATGGACCACTGGAGCACTTGTCAAAGTTTGCATTTCCGTTTTGTCATAAAGAGAAGGCTTTTCTAACAACATGGCAGCAACTTCTTCAGGAATATCTACAAAGCGACTATCATGAATAGCAGTATCTGAAATAGCAATAGAATTACAATGAATAACATATTTATCCAAAACATCACGAGGAAGTTGAAACAAAGATTTTGTTCTTGAATTAATGGATACATCATGAGCAAACAACCAATCGTTACCAACAATGATCTTGAAGTTTTGAGTAGGTACAACACGCATATAAATTCCACCAGAAACAGAACCTTGAATCGTGATATCAATCCACACCTTATGCCGCGATTGACCAGTAGAATTATTACCATACAAAATAGTAACAGGAACAGCATCCATCAATGGTAAATTCAACGCAACAGCAGCATCCCAAGAAATCGATGATACTTCACCTCCTGTATCAACCAGCACTTCAACATCTTGTTCTTCAATCATAGCAGGGACAACAAAACTAGTGTCAGAATGACCATCACCACCCTGAAAAGAGCCACACCCTTGTGAATTGCATTGATACCCTACGACCTGATGAAAAAGATTTTGAGTAAAATCTATGTCTACGTTGTTAATCTGTTCAGTACTACTTCCCTCGTTACTACCACCAACAGCTTCGACCATCTTTTGAGAATTGTGACGCAAAGGCTTCTTTTGATCAGATTTTTTCTTAAATGCCTTAGCTTGTTCAACAAATTTGCAGTTTCGCATTACATGACCAGTTCCATCACACACAAAACATTGTTTCTTCTTCTCCTTCTTGTCATTAGTGCTTCTAAAATCACCATTAATTTTATTCTTGAATTGACGATAACGTTGAGCGTTCATTTGAATGTCTTCCATAGGATCATCTACCACAACCGGTGTATTAACCCAATTTCCCCCAGAGCGACCTTCACGACTGTTACCACCAATATGTCCATCAAAATCACGTTCAGTATCAATACCATAATTAATTGCTTCAGTGAGAGTAGCTGGTTTAGACGACTTAATATCTTTGTACACTTCATGATTTAAGATCCGTCTTAAATAATTCATCTGCATTCTAAAACTACCAGGACAAACCGTCATTAATAAGCCTTTCAATCGAGGACCAAAATTTAACAATGGTTGACTGCCTTGCTTCAAATGTTCCAAAGTTCTTAAAGCACTTGCAAAATTTTCATCCTCACCACCATAACATTTCTGGAAAGCTGTCAACACCGAATAAATAGTATGTACCTCCTCAGCGGAAAGATTTTTCAACCACATACGAGCACTTCCTGTCATCGCCATTTTAAATTCACGCAGTTGATCAGCCTCATTCCAATTATGATATTCAGTGACTTGATCTAGATGATCGAGCCATTCAAAAGAGGATACTTTTCCAGTACCATCAAATGGTTGTAAAGGATGTCGATGCTTAGAATAACTAGAGTCTTCACGTGGACGAACAGACCGACCAGAATTAACATGGACTTGATTCCCATTATTGTTGGCTTGTACTCTTCTTTGTTGACTTAATTCTCGACCTAATTGGATAGTTGAGTCCGCCAAACTAGATTCATCTTCCCATTGGCTATCGTGAACTGAATTATACTGAGAACCTTCAGATTCAGATACCACTATCGCTGCATCTGATGAAGGACGAGAATTATTAGTATTACTTGAAGTTCCCACCTCCCCCGGTAATTCAGATCTATTGGAAGAAGGACCAGCAACTGAACGAGATGCTTCACGTAAATTGTCAATATTATCTTGCAAATTATCGATCTTGAGTTGAGCTTTACGTTGATCGAGTGAAGAAGTGAGTCGAGCAATTTCTTCTTGTAAATTAGATTGAACTTCCAAACTACTATCATATTTTGCAGTCAATGCTTGTAATTCTCGCAGAGCTACTTGCTTATGGTTTTGTTGAATAACTTGTTGCTCTCGAAGTTCACCAACTTCTCGAGTTAAAATATCCAATTGTTCAAGAAAACGCTGATTCGAAGCTCGAGATTCTTCTTGTTGTTTTACATGAATTTCCTTCATGGAGTTCAATTCACTTAGATTCTGATTTCTAACGTCTTGTATTCTTTGATGAGTTTCAGTTTGAAGCACCATATATTCACGCATATGATCTTCCTTTAACTGGCGAATCTTCTCTTCATACTCTTGTTGTAACTGCAGTTGTCCAGCTTGAAATTCAGATTCTCTTTGTAATAAATATCGAGTTTGTTGTTCCTTATATTGTTCCAATTCAACTTGATATTGATTCATCATCGAGAATTGAGGGGCAACATAATTACTTCCCCCAGACAAAAATTTGTCAAAAGACCATGGATTATCTCCCTCCATCGTAACGTAGTAAATGCCTGAGCAGTAACTTATGTCGAAATAAAAACACTAAAACGCTATTAAGCTTCTCCACCAATGTAAGAGTATGCGAAAGAGATGTAATTAAACTGAGTTTTAATAATAATAACACATAATAATATATATAGTATGAGACTAACTCTCACATATGGGTATTACAAGGATCGACCGTATCACCGTGATCGGCATCTGTATCACTGACTATCTCTTTTTGTACAAGAGTGTGATTAGATTCATTTGATGATGAATCCGACAGAGGTTGAAACTTATATTCGCTCTTGAATTGAGCAAGAGATGTCTGAATGAATCTAGCATGCATATCTTTTTTCTTTTTATTAATTGTGCTTGAAATAGCGCAATTCTTAAATTTAGAAACAATGCGTAATTGTTTGTTTGTATCACTATTACTGCTTTCAGTGATAGGAGGATACAATCGTGATAAGGCATCAGGGAGAATATTATCCATACCTTTGATATAGACTACTTTGAAATCGTAATCTAAAAGTATATCTAACCACTTAATCATCATAGAATTTGAGTTCTTCTGACAATGAATGTAAGCTAAACTTTTATGATCTGTGAATAGCGTGAAATGAGTACCCCAAATGAATTTGTGAAACTGTTTCAACGCATAAACACAACCAAGAAGTTCACGCATGGTACAACTGTATCTAGTTTCACTAGAAGATAATTTTCGTGAAAAGAAGCCGATGTGCTTTATAATAGTTTTAGAGGTGCCGTCAGCTGTGGTAGTTTTATATTCTTGAAATAAGCAACAACCAATAGCATAATCTGAAGCATCTGTAGCAATACAGAAAGGATGATTTAAATCGGGATGAGATAAAACAACATCAGAGACGAGTACTTTCTTAAGAAAATTAAAGTGCATATCGTGTGTAGATGACCACTCAAATTTCTTTCCTTTATTTTTTTCATCGTGTGAACGAAGGAAATCAATTGGCGCCATAAGCATTGCTGCTTGTGGAATATGCTGTCTGAAATAATTCACAAATCCTAAAAAGGATTGACACTGTTTTGAAGTAACAGGTCTTGGAAGTGATTCCAGATTGGTCAACTTACGTGTATCAATTCTACGACCTCTAGCAGAGATAGAAAAACCTAACAAGTAAACCTCGCTCTTAGCAAAATGTGATTTTTTGAAATTAATACGCAAGTTACTTTGAGTAAGGATCAAAAGGACATGTTTGACATGTTCAAAATGTGAATCCATTGAGCGAGACATAATGCAAATATCATCGATAAAAGAACGTACGTAAGGTAAATCCTTAAATAGAGATAAGATGATTCTACTAAAAAGTTGACTAATAGTTGATACACCAAATGGTGATCCAACATGCATGTACTTTAAATTATCAGGACCAGTAAAACTAGTCTTGATTTGATTATCAGGATTTACACGAAATTGTGAAAATGCTGATTTGAGATCAATAGT
Organism: Pilaira anomala; assembly: GCA_025716855.1. Lineage (NCBI taxonomy): Eukaryota > Fungi > Mucoromycota > Mucoromycetes > Mucorales > Mucoraceae > Pilaira > Pilaira anomala. Next base: position 9,436 of record JAIXMQ010000158.1, on the reverse strand, counting down.
AGTGAAAACAACACATCCTTCCATTGAAGTAAAAAAGATGTCGTTAATTAATGGTTGAGTTTCATTAATTGTAGGAAGAGCCTTGTTTAATAATCTAGTGTCAAGTACAACACGAAGATAGTCTTTTGTAACGTTATCTTTGGATGAAGTAGTACCAGACTCATGATTCTTCTTTATGGTAACCGTAATAGGCAGGTTCCATGCTGAAGCAGGTGCTCTTTTAATAATACCATCCTTTACCCAGTCATTAATTACTTCCATAACCTTAGGTTGTAATTTATATGCAATAGGGTATTTACGAATATTAGCAAAATAATTATCAGGAGTAGGAAGATAGAGAATACTCTCTGGTAAGTTACAGAAAGAGTTTTTTTCTAAAGCACTGTTTGCTTCAATATAAGGTTTGATTGCCAAATTGAAAGCTTGCTGTTCCTTTTCCGTACCAAATGGTGTTACATTAGGTATATAAGCTTCATCATCGATTGAATCATCAATAGATTTTGTAGTATCTTTGTATTTATGAGCTACATTGATTAATCTGATTGATAATTTAGGCATAAGATCAATACCCACCAAAATGGTATGTGAGGTGGTTATGAGGTTATTATCGATAACGTCAAACTTGTGCCTAACAGTTTTATCTACTCCATCATAATCAAGTGCTAATTCACTTACAGTTTGTTCTCTTGGTATACGAGAATTATCTGCTAAATAAGTGAACCACCGATTTTATAAAAGCGATATTATTGTCTAAGGCAAACTGTTTACTAATAATAGAAACTTGTGCTCCAGTGTCTAGAGTACAAACAGTTTTAATTGAATTAATAATAATGGGAGTAATCGGTGAAAAGGCTACATTGTCAGAGTCTTTAAATAGATTATTTGTTTCCCCTACATTATTACTTTTAAGTGAAAACATGGAACGATCATAAATTGAGATAGAAAAAATATTTTTATTACTATTATTATTATTTTCTATTTCATCATTGTCATTGACAATGAAGTGGTCCAGGCTTCTATAGATGGCCTGGAACTCACTTTCATCTTCATCATCACTAAAAATGGTAGAAGTGACCGGACAAGATATGTTGATATCATTACTAAAATTAGAAGAAGAGTCAGTGGTATGAACTTCAGCAACAATGTTTGATAAAACGGATAAATTTTCTAATTTATTTACCTTTCTAGCAAGATATCTCTTTCTTTCCTCGCAGATGTTCATATGCTCGGGACTGTAGTGAGCAACACGACAGGACAAACACTTGTTCTTCTCTCTCAAGAAGGCAGATTCTTCCTTTGACAACTTGCAGTTGACATTGTTGATACGATTCATATCAATGGTGGTGCCTTTCCCAGCAGACTTTCCTTCGAATTTTCTCTTTTTCGAACCAGAAGAGGAGGAGGAAGAAGAAGAGGACGAGGAAGAGGAAGAAGAAGAAGAGGAAGAAGGTCTAGTCGAAGAGTTGATTTTCTTCTGAATCTTCAGGAGCGCATCTTCAAGATAACCAAGATTATGGTTCACAGCTTCAAGGACCTCATGGAAATCACGGTACACATTCATGAACTCATGTTCGTTGTGAGGGGCGTGCTTACTGGTGAGGTTGGGTTGTTGCTGCTTGCTACGCATAAACTCTACAAGCTTCGATTGTACTATGTCCTGGAATTCCTTTGACATCAAAGAAGACAAGAAAGAACAGGTTAAATAAAAGTTATTTGTAACGTTAACTTTAGCAGCTGACATATAGAAGCTGAAGCGATCCATATAGTCTGCAAGAAGTTCATGGTTACCCTGCTTCATACAATTAAGTGAATGGTTGAGAGACACTAAGTTCGTTCTATACGAAACATCAAACCGGTTCTGGAGAACAAGTTTTACATCACTCCAAGAAAGCTTTTTCTTGCTACCGATATTTTGTACATACCAGTTGAAGTAACGATTGTTTCGCTCGAAACATGCTTCAAGATGAAACATCCAATGTTCCTCAATGTTTACATCATACTGACTGTATACACGCTCGGATTTTCTTACGAAGAATTCAAGTGAGTGCTCATGACACTGATGCAACTCGGAACTACCAACATCCAACAACATCGGTTTAACATCAAAGTTAGGGATTTCCTTGGGAGGGATTGCCTTATGATCTTTTTTGTTAAGTAAACCTAAGCTGTCAAGAGACATCATGCTGGTTTGTGCCGTTAACATTCTAACAGAAGATTCCTCAATTGATGCCAAGGTTGCCTTAGCCTCAGTTAACACTTGGTAAAGATACGTCATGTCTTTGGCAATTCTATCCTTGACACACTCACGTGTCATAATATCTTCGGGGTTAGTGGGACTTTCATCCATAACCTTATCTTGAAGACAATCTAACTCATCGAGCTTGCGGTGGCACTTAGCTATCTTACGTGTAACCTGGTCAGTTTCTGAATTGAAAACTTGGCCTGAAAATGGCTGAGCGGAAGACGAGTCAGAGGCTACTGGTGTAACGACTGCTTCTATAGCTTTAGAAGAAGGAGAACCTGGAGATTCAACTTCAGCTTGAGAACTGGAATTCTCAGAAGATACTTCATCAATAACCATGGGGTCGTTAGAAGAAGTAGGTTCAACATTATTACCAGAGGTAATAGCATTGGATTGTTCGTTTGATACAATAGATGAATTCATTTAAAAAGATGTGACAATTGGTAAATTTATTTATTTATTGTTTATTTGGTAATAAAATGTAAGAAAGACAAGAAAAGAAATGAGCCTCTTTGTGATCCTTTATTTTAATGGAGAGTAATTCATAGTAAAAATTAGTGTTCCTTTTATACCAAATTATCATTTTAATAACAGACATCGTTCTTTCAATATAGTTCTGACCGTAGCGGGAGAACTATAAGGATTTGTCAAGATAAATCTATTGGTGAAACCTGAGTTACTGCATAAAGATATATATCACCTTAAATGCCTGTCACTAAGGACTACTGTTAATAATAATTTATAGTGATCCGCTGTGATAGGTAGAGAAGGTAAAGTATAAATTAAAGTAGTCATGATTCGAATAATAAGGACTTGAATATGTCACTTAATATACCAATGTTATAATATATCGTGTATATTATAACTATGAACTATATAAGATGTAATTGTATTCTGTTTAATTATAGGAGTAAATACGACATTTATTGTCATTCAGATCAGTTGTGATAAATTGGACTCGTGTCATAGTTTTTATACAGTCTTTAACCTTTTGTTTTTCGGACTAGCACATGAGTTTACCTTTGATGTCTTCGTAACCAGTGGACATCCGTCAGAGTTTATTGTTCTAGTGTCATCAGTACATTTTGGACACCGTAAATATTAGCAGTTTATTGTTCTAGTGTCATGCAATTTAAATTGGACACCGTGATGGGATATTTATTGTTCTGGTATCACCACATCAATTTCGATACCGTGAATATTAATAGTTTATAGGTCTAATGTCATATTATTCAAATTGGACATCGTACTATTAGCAGTTTAATGTCTTACAAGTAATTGGACTTAAATTTTATAATATTGATTTAGTAGCCTAAACGAGATAGGAAGTCTGCACTTTCGTTAACACGACCAGGACGGTATATGATCTTGAAATCATATTCGGAGAGTATTTCAATCCATCTGGCAATTATACCAGTTGGCTTCTTGGATTTCAATAAACCATTCAATGCAGAGTGATCAGAAATTATAGTGACTTGAAAATGAGAACCTAGTAGGTATGGTCTATATAATTGTAGAGCCCATACAACAGCTAACAATTCCAGCTTTGATATTCCGTAATTTTTTTCGGATCCTTGTAAAGCACGACTGGAGTAAATTATGGGGTGTTCACGGTCTTCTTCATCTTTCTGAGTTAAAATGGCACCTAAACCATCGATGCTGGCATCGGTTACCACGAAAAATTCTTTTTTGAAATCGGGTTTAGTGAGCACGGGTTCGCTTGTCAAAATTTCTTTTAGTTTGTAAAAAGCATTTGTAGCTTCGTCATTCCATGCTATTCTAGTGGTTGTTTTAATTTGCTCGTGTAATGGTCTCGCGATCTTGGCGAAGTTGGGTACAAATCTTCTGTAATACGATGCTAAACCGATAAATGATCTTACTTCCTTTATGGTTTTGGGTAACGGGTAGTCTTTTATCTTAGAAACTGTATCAGGGTTCGGTTTGATACTTTCCCGCCCAACAAGATATCCTAAGAATAAAATTTCGTCTTTGAAGAAATGTGATTTTTTTGGATTTAACATGACCCCATGTTTACTCATACATTTAAAGGTCTTTTCTAGATCGTTTAAATGGTCGATTGGGTCTTTGCTAATCGAATAGGTGGTAACATCATCCAAGTAAAGAACGATACACTGATTAATTAATTCGTGGAAACATCTTTCCATGATTTCAGAAAAAACGTGTGGACTAGTTTGAATCCCTTGTGGTAATTTTTTGAAAAAATACGCACCCAAAGGGCACACCACCGTAGTCAAGGGCTGCGAGTTCCTGGTGAGATTGGCTTGGAAGAAACCGGAACGCAAATCAAACTGGCTCATCCAATACGCCTTGTTTAAATTATCCAGCAGTTCGTCGATGTTACTAATAGGATAGTTCATTACTTGGCTCTGGGAATTTAAATAACGGAAATCAGCGACAATACGATATGAACCGTCTTTTTTCTTTATCATGATAATGGGGCTGGCCCAATCTGAATATCCTCCTCTTTCAATCACACCAAGTTCAAGAAGTTTATCTAATTCTTTTCTGAGCGAATCAGTTTCAAGAGGTGACAGTCGATATGGTCTGACCCTTTTTGGTACAGCATCTGCTTTCAACTTGATTTCATGCTCGAAAACGTCAATATTTCCAATTTTGTTATTTTCCCAATCGAAAATATGATCAAAAGAGTAAAGTAACTCTAAAAACTTGTATTTGATGTTTTTAGGTACGTTGGAGATATCGATCTTGTCTTTTATATATTCTTCAAACTGATCGAAATTATGCCCTGCTAAATCAGGATCAACATTTTGAAGGATGTTTGCTTTTAAATCATATAAATCAATTTTTGGTTTTGCGATATTATACGTTCTTACATCAATCATATCTTCATGATAGATAAGATCAATTTCAGCTAACAATTCGCCTTCATAAAAATAGGCTATATCTTTAGTTCCATTCACCAAAAATAAAATTAACGTATCCGATTCAGTGGTTGTTATATAGGAGGAGGATGGTTGCCATTCTGATTCCAGATCAAATAATTTGTTATTTGATATATTACAAAATACTTGAAATTTATTTTTATATTTCATTCGTAATGGATTTAAGATGTGCTTGATATTTACTTCGTATTGTTTTTTTGTAAATGGTGGTAAATAAAAATTATCACGAGCGAAGATTTCAAATAAATCCTTTTCTTCCGATGAGGGCTTCATAAAAATTTTGCCAAATTTATCAGGTTTTTCTATTTCTTCATATTCATCATTTAGCATCATCAACTCATCGTCAGTATCAAAATCGGTTATATCCATGGAATCATCACTATCATGTTCGTCAATATCAGCCTCCGGCACCACAGCTCGTTCTGTCACGTTATTTTTTGTATATATATAATCATGACTCTTGATTGTATTTATGGTGCGTTCCTTTGTGTAAGTGAATTCAATACGCGATTTTAAACCTTTGTAATGGACCGTTATTTTTTTGTCCTCCAAATTTAATTTCGCTTTAGCTCTCTTCATCCAGTTGTTTCCAACAATAAGATTTACAGGGCAAACCGGTAATATCTCAATGGCGCCTGGAATTACTATGTTACCGCCAATGTTTAAAGGTACATCGTATATCAATCCCAAGGAAGCTTGTTTCGTTCCATTTCCTAACGTAAATACACTAGTAGACGCAGCATCTATTTCGAGTCCTAATTTATCTGCTACATCCTTAGACATACAAGTCTTTGCGCTTCCAGTATCTAACATTGCTTTTATTTTTACACCGTTGATAAAAAAATCAGTGTAGATGGCTGTGGTGTCTACATCATCATCTTCGGCAAATGTTAAATGTAGTGCTTCAGATGAAGGAGAAGGATTTTTAGTTGTATCTCTTATAGCTTTAACTAAATTACGTTTAAGTGCAGGTACAGCTGTAATCAAATCTTTAACATTTATGTCTGCCTTTCGGTTTAAGATATCATCTTCAATTTTATAGGAGATTTTGGAGGTGATAGGAGTAGTTTGACGAGATTTTTTTATGGTGTCAGGAATTGAATTTTCAATTTGTTGAAAACTTGGTTTCGGTGTAAAGGTTGCGTCAACAAAGGTTGATCCTCCAACATGGGTGAATCACCTATTATATCTATATCTTCTTGTATTTGTACGTTTTTCATTTTTATATTTTTTTGAGGTTTTGTAATTTTATCGATTTTTTTTGTGTTTTTATCTTTTACTAAATTTGCTTTTTTGACTTCTGGTGGTTTATTAAGGCGAGCAGCGTACAAGTCATCTTCCATTTGATAAAGAGGAATCTGATTATTGTTGATGGATTTGTTGTTGTTATAGTTGATAGGAAATTGACCATCGTGTGTATTAACAATTTCCCCTTTTAGTTTTTTTGATGATTGTCATTTTGGTAGTTATTTCTATTTTGATTAAAGTTTTGAGGTTGCTGACCGTTATAATTTTTATTGGGAGGAGCAGAAGGAGGTCCTTGTTGATTATAGTTATAGTTACTACGATTTTGATAGTTGCGGTTATTGTTATTGTAAGGTTGATTATTTTGATTTGCGTTGTTGTAACGTTGTTGCTGTTCATGTGGAGTATGAGAAAAATTATTATAATTATTATTATCATTCATGACACTAGGATTGTTATTATTTCTATAATTCTTTGCATAAGGATAATTTTTATAATGTTGATTATTATTATAATTTTCATTATTGTAGAATGGTTTACGATTATTTTTATAAGGTATATACGATTGAACTTTCTCATTGTTTACCTCTTGCACAATGTGTTTGATGAAAGATTTAAATTCATTATCAGAAATTAATGATTTTATGGTTGAGGTTTGAATTGTATCATTTTCATTTTTCCCATTGGAACCACTACCGGGTATCAACGAATGCAATTCCATGGCTTCAAGCTTTGCCGTTAAGCTAGCGATTGAAGGTGAAATAACATCAGCATACGCCTCGGTTTGTGATTTATGGTTATTTATGATATTGTTACTTTTTAAACTGACCACTGTATCATTTTTTTTCTTTTCTGAATTAAATTTTATACCGTTATTACCATTTGAATAATCACCTGAAATAAATGGGTTGTCGACCAAGTGAATGGGACGAGATGCATGGGCATTCCACCAAGCGTTAGCGTTTTTAACCCAATCCTTGTGGGCAGTAGCAGATTGTTCCTTACAAAAAGTTATGATAGGAGACAGAAGGCCGGCGCGAAAACGAGAAAAAATCATCTTATCATCTTTTATATCTGCAAGATCGGCAGCCTCATATAGTCTTGATAAAAACATTTGGGGACTTTCGATACTTGTTTGCTTCATGGATTGAAAAGCAAATTCATATTCTTCAAGTAATTCTTTTGACAAAAACGGTCTTGTAATATTTCGATAGCTTCATTATATGTTACTGTACCAATGTCAAGGCCCTTGTTCTTCAAATCATTAGCGAAAAAGACTGCAGCAGCACGACGAAGTTGGGACTTCAGAATAATTACTTTGCGATGATCATGGGTAATACCGTTTATGGCGAAAAAAGATTCAAGTAAAGAACGAAAGTAACGGAAATCTTCGCCTTCAAAGCCGTAAAATTCAATAATGCGCTGCTTAAAATCTTGGTTCCAACGGGGATTTGCGTCAAAATTTTCAATGGATGCTTGCGCCAACACAGTAGGAGTCGTAGAAGAGTCTTGAGAAGACATATATGTATCTTGTATATGTTTAGAAGTTGTATAAAGTAAATAAAAGATACCCTGTTAGTGAGCACCACTTGTTACGTTTGTAGAGGTGATGTTTTTAAAGTAGATGGAAAAGAAAGAGTAAAAAAAAAGGTAAGAAAATAAAAAGGATAAATTCCAAGTAAGTTCTTGGGTGAACACCAGGTTTTAAGTTGTCCAACTAAAGTTTTGTAAAATAAATAAAATAAGAGAAATTTATAACGGTAAGTTATAAGTAAAGAAAAAAATAAAGGTAAAGTTTTACAATGAATTAAAAGAATAAAGAATAATTCAAGGGATCTTATGAGATATGAAATCTGTACGATATAGAATAAAAAGTTATAGTAAAAGTAAGATAAGATTTATTGGAATTGCAGTTTTTGTGGGTTGTATTTATACTAAAGAGAGTCGGTTATGAGCTCCTTTGATAAAATGTCAAATCCTAGATGTTGTGTCATTATCTTTTTGACATTGAAAATGATAGAGATCTTTTTCGATCTAGATAATGTGTAATAATAAGTGTTTCTAAACTAAGATAATTTGTTGGGTAAAATAAAGGTATATCTAAACTAAAAATTTGTTGAGTAATTGAAGTATTTCTAAATAAATAACATTGTGTTCGGTGAGAATTAATAAACTAAAATAAATTGTTGTTTTGACATGCAGATAAACTAAAAGGAATAAGAAAAGGAAATAATAATTATAAAAAGAAAAAGAAGGGTAACAGTTCTGAAAGTCAAAAATAATGAAAGGGAACTGGGAATAATGGTGTGATAATAAACTAAAATATATGCTAGTTTTTGTGTTCAATGTAATTATAGAATAAAATAAGGTACGAAACTGAAAGTGAATTATAAAAAATGTAACGTTGAAATATGCTAAAGTTAAAAAGGTATGATATTAATTTGAGGTGTACGTAGTGTCGTGTAGTGTATACAGTAAAAAGATCTTTGTTCACTACGTAAAACATGGCGTGTAACAGTGTTACGATCGTAGAGGTAATGTTTTAAAGTAGATGGAAAAGAAAGAGTAAAAAAAGGAGTAAGAAAATAAAAGGGATAAATTCCAACGTTACATATCGATCCTCACTCTCTCTCTCAAAACTCCTTATTGCCTCTAAATCTTCATTTTTATTATCGTTAGTCCAATTATATTTCAACTCATTTCGTAACAGTATCGCTTTTCATATTTTATTTTCAGTTATGAAAACATATCCTTTTTTGTTAAACACATTTCTTTTCTACAATTACTTTGAACACAGCTGTCAATTTCGCTTATGTAATTTTATACATCATACTCCTACAATATCCTTTACTTTATTTTTCATTTCCAGAACCATTATTCTTCCTTTTCCTAAAAAAAAGTATCAATCTATTATTATGGTTTTTCCCTTCCTATTATTTTACCCGTCTATCAAGACTTCATCTTATTTTATTTAGAAACACGCTTATCACCAAATATCTTTTTAGTTTAGAATTACTTTGTTGGA
>JAIXMQ010000157.1:0-24669 GCA_025716855.1 Pilaira anomala | reverse complement strand
AAAAATTACAAACAAGATCTAATGTTAAAAAAAAAATGAGCTAATTCCATGAAAGGGCCACTCACTTCGTTAGTTACAGGTTACCGAAATACTTCGACGAGCTTAAAGTTGAAGCCTAAAGTGGCTTGTTGCTTAAAGAACCGTTGATTTCATAGATTTATTTTTTGAGAAAAAAAGATAAAGGGAAGAATTTTTTTTTTAATCTAGTTGATAGAGGCTGAGTAAAATATGGCTTGTCAGTAAAATATAAATAAGCCTAAAAACTGAAATAAATAGAATGCAAATAATCAAAACCAAATTATCAAAACTAAATAAGCAAAACCAAAAAAAAAAAAGTTCTGTTTCTTGTTTTAAAGTTTTTATTTTAATCGTTAGATTGTAATAAGTATAATATTATTACAAAGCAACAAATACATAATAGCTACAGATTAAGATAAATATATGTTTTCAAAATTAAATTAAAAAAATAAAAAATGCTTTTTGTTTTTGACTTATTAGGCGCTTTCATAAATTTATCAGTTAATCCATCGGTTTAAAATAATGTTCATTTTATTTGAGGAAGAAATATTTATTATTAAAAAAAAAAAAAAATTGATTTACTCGCCTAATTTGGCGAGTAAACACTTTTTATATTTGTCGAAATTACCCCTTCTTGGTACAGGATTACTAAACATGGTAATTTTCTACAGCCTGAACTCCCACCAAACTTATTAAGTGTTGAGTTTTTTTTTAAAGACACCAACATACACAAATGAACATAATGTAATAAAACCCACACCCTCTCCACAAGCCGCAAAATCAAAAGGATGGATTGCATAAGTAGAATGATTAGGGTGCAGCTATCTCAAGCCTAAAAATGATCTTAAGGGCATACTGACAGGCTTATTTGTATATATATTTTTATGAAAACGGATTACATTACACTTTTATTCACATGTTGACTTACGTACTTGTTGCTCTTATATTTATACCCTGGACCAGCCACTGCTTTTATTTTTAGGTAGTAAAGCCTCATGTGTGATACCAAAAATATGAAACATGTATATATATATAAAAACTCGAATTCAATTGTAAGTTTAATATTAGCAGTTGTTATATTAAAAATAACTAACACTTTTCTATTTTTTTTTAGCCTGGTTTAGATACTGCTAACTGCGTTTTCTTTATTTCCCGAAGACAATTTGCTTTATAGATAATGGTAATTATTCATTATCTTTTATTTTAGGATTCATTGAACTAAGTTCTCTCTATTATACTTCGTTGAACCCAAACAGTAAGCCGAATTGATAATATCTGTGTAAGTATATATCTATATATATATATATATATATTTGAAAAGAAAAAAGCTTTCAATAGCTAACCATAAATATTTATCACCTTCTAGTATCACTTCGTCTTTTTTCCATAATGAAGCAATGTACTTGTATCCATTTAATTGAATGCCGTATACCATGTAAGTTTTTTTTGTATTGAATTTTAGTATGCTGGTTGCCATAAGTGTACAGTCGATAGTAATGATTTACCACAAAATTGGGATATTAAAATAAACTTTACGCATCCCCATCCAATGTCATTAGCTACTTGCAATATACATTTTCTTCGATATCATTAATATGTATATATATATCATAATAAAATCATTTGAAAATATACGACGATAATATTTAATACCTGTAAAAAAAAAAAAAAAAAAAAAAAAAAAAAAAAAAGGCTATATTGTGGACAAGAATGGTAGTAAATTTAAACAATAAAATGGGTTATTTTGTAAACAGAATTAGAGAAAAAGCGAATAATATATTTGTACGTTCTCTGAATATTATTAAAAAAAAACGACCAATACATTTGCATGTTTTGTGAACAGAATTAGAAAAAAAGCGAAGAATACATTTGTATGTTTTACGAATAGAATTAGTAAAAAAAGAACAATATACTGGTACGTTTTATAAACAATGTTATTAAAACAACGAACAATATACTTGTACTTTTTTTAACAATTTTGTTCGCTGAAAATTGATGCCAGCTATTTTTCAAACAACTAACTGGGTGTAAAAATCGTACGTTTTGTAAACAATTTTGGCCGAATTGTAAACAATGCCTCCGCCATAGTGTAAATACCATCTCTCATAAACTAACTATAATAAAGTCTTTCTAAGTTGCCAACTAAATAGTCTGTTGCATAATTTTTTATTTACTTCTCTATTATCTGTATTCTCTTTTTACATTTAATTACTATCCCTGACCTATACAACTAAATAATCCCTAACTATATCAAAACTTTAAAATTTGAAATATGGACATGTATAGCCGTGTGTTAAAGTTACAACATGTGAAATTTAGATATTTAGTTTCCAGTGGGTTCTGTAAACCAAAGTTAAATATATACTTTTATTTAAATGGTCGCCAAATTTAGCGATGAAAAACACTTTTTTTTTGCGCTGCCGTCTTTCCCGATTTTTTAAAATTAAGTTATAAAGAGCTCTAACAACTTCAATTTGAAAATTTTGCTAATGTTGTTACAAATTATTGAAAATTGATATTAAAAAGATATATACCTTGATAATACATAAGTCGTTGTAAAATAACGATTTTATTTTATTTATAACCTGTTTTTTGCAGATTTAGAGTTTTCTTACGCAAGCTGTTGTACATGATCTATTGATTTTTAGCGTAAATATTAAAGATTTCCCTGGGTATATTAATTAAATCGTTTCCTAAATTACAATATTACCCTATTTTACAGTATTGTAACTCATTTTATATTTTTTTGGAAATAAAAATTTAATTCAGCCCATGAGATGTCCTAATTTTTGTAAAAATATTTCTAAGTAAGGCAAGCTTTGAGTTTATAAAACCGAGAGTGAATTAATGATACCGGGAAATTGGCTGGAGGTGTTCAGTTTAATTAACTCGGCGAGTCACAATACTGAAGTTAGTTATTAGTACTAGGAAATTTAGCTGGAGACTTTCACTTTAGGTAACTCGGTGAGTTACAAAAACTGGTATATATATTTAAGCACTGATTGAGTACAAAATAAAAAAATCCCCTTTTCTTCTAAATATTATCTATTATGAACTCTTCTACTAACAACACTGCCTTTAAGAAACGTGCTATTAGAGTTGACGTTGAAGAAAAAGAATTTTTTGAGCAAGAACAAGCTGAAGAAGTTTCCAATAAAGTCATGTAGGTACCAAAAAAAAAAAAACTGAAATTTCATGCATAAAATAAAAGACAAGGCAATATTAAAGAAGCATTTTTTTAGCCTATTACTTCTAATAATCCTTAAAAGAAAGCTCGCAGGGGTCGCCCATCTAAAAAGAATATGGCAGTAGCCGAGGCTTCCGGATCTAGTACTACCATCACTAATCCAGATTCCCAAAGCACTGGTGCATCATCAACTACGGTTATAGATCTTGAACAAACTTTTGATGGTCTGTCAAGAAGATCCCGTTCTAGTAATGTCATGGCTTACAGAATGCCTTTTGAGCACTTGAAGGTATATTGCAACTCAAAGTTTTTTTTTCCTATTTTTTTTCCCTTTTTTTTAACTTATATAAATTTTATCATATTTTATGAAACAAAGAACTTTTGTGACAAGAACCGACATAGATATCCCGTAAATCCCTTGTACCCATACACTGTTGGACCTATTGAATCTGTGGTTGCTTTCTTCAAAGAATTTGTTTTCAAGCGTACTTACATGAAAAATGTTTCTCTAGTAACCAACGTCAGAACACAAATTGGATTGAGGACAGAACATAATTCTGACAGTCAGTTGAATTATTGCAAAGTAAGATAACATTGAATTAATTAGACTAGTTATACCAGACTGTTAACTATTTATCTTTTTTAGTGGCAGAAGATGCCCCGTCTAAATGGAAGGGTAATATGAAGGTAATTGAAGCGCCCGTGGGTATAGATGTTGTCAAGCAGTACAAGAAAATCATGATGTCTTTGCACGGGTACCAATCGAGTTGCCGAGAAGTTGGCTATACATCCCCAAAAGATAAAAAAGAATTGACCGAATTAATCAAGAAATACCAACATTATCTAATTTATGATGAAGTACAAACAAATGCAGATAGATCGTCTCATTGCGTTATCCGTGATTCTTACAAGTCTGGAGAACTCATTAGAACCTTAAAAAACCTTTGGATTGCTAGTAAAAAATCAAATATACGTGAGATGTTTGCTATATCTTCTCGTCATCATATGCTACTTCGTGATCAAAATCTAAAAAGTTTAAACTTTTCTGACTGCTTCTGTACTATCATCCCCAAGCAACAACAAAAAGGAATGCAATAGGTTGTGGCTTTGTCTTTTTGTCTGACTAGGGGTAAAACTCTTGTGGAAGGAGAAAGCAAATATACCTGTGCCTTGCGCCATGAGAATTTATTTAGATGCCCTTTTAATGCATTTACTTTTTTTATGCTCTGTTTATTTCAAGTAAGTCCGAAAAAAAAGTGTTTTATTTAAGGCGGCAAGTATACTAATTTCTGAAAATAAAAAATATGAAAATGGTAATTTCTTGCATGGTGACAGATGGCTGTTTTGGATGGTTTCGCGTGGACGTTTTGATCCTGAGCCAAGCTTGAGTACAACATTTTAATGGCAAACGGCAAAAGATGCGCTTGAAGATGAAGAAGAGTTTGCCTCGCGAGCAACCCATGGAGGCCGTAATTCTGGTGCAATGGAAGCTGAAATGTTAGGTATACCAGTCGAATTAATCAAGATAGGGGGAGGTGGGAAGATAAAGAAACTCGCTTAGAGACTCATTATTTTGGAAAACTACCTGTTCCTTTTGCTAGAGGTAAAGCCGGAATTTGGGGAAACCTTTCGCACTAGCAAGAAATAGCGTTTCGCCTTTACTAGAGTTACAAAAGACGATATTTCCTTGGATCGAAAGTTACTTTGGTGTTAACAACAAGAAATGGGAGGCTGCATGCAGTAAAGAGATGAACGAAGTGGACGATAACAAAGACGTGGAGGCCAACATGCTAAACATGGTACTTAACAATGAAGTAGGACTTGAGGAACATGTAGAAGATATAGAGTTTGTTGAAGAAGACGGTAGAACAAAGAACAAGAAGAAGGATTAGGGGAAGGGGAAGCGGAGAGCAGTACAAAGCCGTGAAAGCGTAATGAAGAGAGGGTTTTTAAGGCCCTTGCTGTAATGGTAAGATAACTTTAAAAGAAAATAAAGTTAAATTAGCATTAAGAAATTAAAGGTGGTATATCTTTATCCGAGTTAAACAATAATAAATACCTTTGAATAACAAAAGAGAATGTTAAGGTAATTACAGATAGAACAACAACAGAAGAGAGATAGAATATAAGTTTATTAAAAGAGAATAATAAAAGTATAAAAGAATAATATGAATATTAAACAGATAAAAACGCTGAGGTAGTATTTATATCTATTGTAGAGTATTTATATTGAAGATGATGGTTGAGAATTATTCGGTAATTAATGGTTAAGTAGTAATGTAAATATATTTAAGTAACTAAATAATCAGTAATAGTTGTAATCGAGCTGGTAACATATATGTAATGTCATCGGGTCATTACACTTGCTTAGATTTAGAAGATTAATCATGAAAGGCGCAGCAGTTTATTTTCACCTGAAAAGACAAAATAAATTAGTAAATTCAAAAATGCCTTGTTTTCTGGAGACCAGTTCAAAGAATCTCTGACAGAAGTCTTCGCTGCTGCTGCCAGTCCTTCCATTAGTAGATTAGAAGATTATGAAGGTCTTGTTTCAAATCTTGTTGATACACATAAAGATATGTCCAGACGAGTTGTTGAAGCTAATCAGCGAATTGCAAGTTTTCAACAACAATATGACAACAGATCTGAAAGATTTGATAGTTCCTTCGAAAATCACGTTGTGCATAGTAAATCAACAAAATTTAATGTTAATAAATATTACACAACAATTAGCAAAGGATTTACAAATTCTTATCATGCAGCGACAAATCATGAATTCACAAATACAGCTGCTAATGGCTTCCAACAACAACGCATCCCAAAGCACAAGCAATCAACCTAATTTTACTTTTCCCGCCGTACCTCAAATACAATCTTTCCCCACTATTATTTCTCAACAACCAGTTGTAATTAATTCTTCTGCACCAACAAATAACAGTAATAGTGATACAGCTTTGCCAAGCTTAAAACAAAAACTAAAAAAAAAAGGCTTGATGGGATAGCTACAAGCCTGATAGTTCAGAATAATTCCCTTTTTTTTTAATATAGTGTATACTCACGCTGCTTTTATTTTTTTTTTATCAAGACTTTTTTCCTTTTCCTTTTCTTTTTCTTTTTCTTTTTCTTTTTCTTTTTCTTTTTCTTTTCTTTTCTTTTCTTTTCTTTCTTTGCTTCTCGTTTTCTACTTTAAATTTTTCACTAATAAAGTAAAGACTTTGTCTCCACGTAAATATATACATATATATATATATATATATATATATATATTCCTGTTTTCTACTTCTTTTTAAAAAATATTGTATATACTCCAAACTTCCTTTCTTTACATATTAAGGTTTTTTTCTTTAACATATTTTGTTATAGGTATAAACGTTTTTTTTACTGGATTTAATTCTATGAAATACATAGCCCCTCTTATTTAAATGTTATAGTTGGTAAGAACATATCTAATAGTTGATATGATATATATAATGTGTAAGTATAAGGCAGTATGTAGTATACGCAATATGGAAAAGGAAAAAGACTCAATAAAATAAAATAAAGTATTACATGGTATTGCATAGCCCAACTAAGGATCTTAAATAACAACTTTCAGTAGTTAAAATTTGACATGACTCTTATGATTTCCGTTCAAAAAACACATGTCAAAAAAAAAATCTAATATAAGATTTCGGTATAAACGTAATTTTATCTTAAAAAGGAACGGTTACTATTTTGAGTAAATTTTCAATTTCTGAAACCTATAGGTAACAAAATTTTTTTATTGGCTCTCCTTCTTTGGGATAATTTAATATGTATTTCGCTAGAGTATATTAAAAAAATCACATGATTATCACGTGATATTCACGTGAAATTGGGTTCCACATATTTTCCATACTCCGTATAAACTAATTCGGTACTTATACGCACTTTTGAGCAGTTAATTTTTAAGACACAATTTTGCAAAAGTTAGGTCCGACCCCCAAAAACGTTTTTTCATTTTTTACCTCTTCCTTGGGAGCACCCAAAAAAAACACATTTTTCCATAGCAAAGAGCATAATTGTAATAATTTCAAATCACAGCACTAATTCCAATTTAAAATCTGTGAACTTGTCTATAATTGGCTAATAGCAAACTATAAAAATGCAATATTTTTAATATTTCATAAAAGTTTGGAAAAATTTACAAGAAAAAAGAAATTTTGAGCAAACAAAAATATTTTAAAAAAATTATAAAGTTGAAATCAAAAATTCAAAAAAAAAATCTAAAAAATTTTGCAGAGAGAATTTTAAACTTTTATAGATCACATGACTCACACGTGACCTTTTTAATTATATTTTCTCACCTTTTTAGCCTAGCGTTAATATCACTTCCAACGAGTTAATTGCTAAAATTATATAAATATCTTACGCGGTAAAATTATAATACAGAAATAGTTTTTAAATACTATAAAAATAGAGAGCCATTAATTCTCACCCACCATTTTGTATTTTATTTTTGACATTTTGAAATTTTTTTTTTAAAAATGTTACAGTTCGAAATACTTAAGAAAATCATATGTTTTTTATCTTTTTAAACAAATTGATTAAAGGAAGTTCGAGGTTATCTTTATCATTTTATGTCAATGATGTTAAAGTAATAATAAGGTTGTCATAATTAAGGCTGACTTGATAACTATACTCCGTTTAAGATCAAATGGGAAGGAACACCTGCCCCGTAGTAGATTTTATAGTTCTATAACTCTTCTCTTTTCTTTTCTCTTTATACATAAGTCAATTTTAATTTTAAATGAATAATTATCCTATAGAAGACGATAATTTTCAAGATCCTCTCCCATCCAGCTCTTTAGCAGTAGAGGAACATAAATATCCTAAGGGCTGGGCTTATGTGCCTATCGTTGAAGAAAATCAAGAGAACGATGTTAATGTTATATTGGATACTCTTTATGAATTTGCAAAGAATGAAAATTTTGCTCTTGCTAAGGCAAAATTTGAGAAGGATAAAAAAATATATTTAACCTTTTGTATCTGAATTATACTACTCATCAAAAAAGGATATTACATAACTCCAAATTAAACAATAAATGACTATATTATTTAAAGATTGACATATCAATACGAACTGATACACAATACAATGTTATAAAATAATTATCGGACAATGGAAAATACATGATGTAGAATTAACACTAAATTCTGATAATTCAATCCAAAACCTATAACAAGTTTAGATTGAATAATTAAAATTGACACTAGATTAGTAAAGTACTTGTAGGAAGCAAAGCGATGTTGCATCATATGTTTAATAGTTGAGTGGCTACACCTATTAAACCAGAACAGATATGAGTAATAATCCGGGCTAACTCTTGTATTTATACTAAAGAATATATGACAGATCTTGTATATATTCATACCTTACATTATGTGCTTTGGGCAATAAATAAAGGTAAAAGATCGTCGGTACATAATTGAATTAAGTCATTGTGTTACCTCAATTGAGCGCTATGACAGGGTAATCCAGTACCTGTCATATCTCAAATACAAACACCTACACTGTTCTACTTACATCATGCAAAACTAAAAACATAAAATAATAAACTATATATCACGCTAGACATTAGAGCTGATATATAGACTAAATAATACTATAACATTATGTCATTAACAAATCTTTAGTAATAATATAAATAGTCGCATAGTTTAGAAATATGGAGCTCTCAGTTAATTTTGAATAAAGAATAAACCCCCTTTGTTCGTTGTCATTTAATTTATCGCCTTTTATTTTATTTTATAAAACCCTTCAAACCGAATTCCAACATATTTACATATAAACTTATCTTATTTTCTTCATAATATTTCCATATATAGGTTTAGACGGATCGAAACTTCGTTCACCAGATCATGTTAAGAATTCAGTAGTTAAAGCTCGTGAATCTGTAGAAACTATGATGTATGCGTAAATAGTTGCTACCTTTATATGGGTGATGATCAAGCTGTATTCTGTCCTAATCAAGAATGCAGGGCAGCAGATATAAAGCAGGCACCACTTCTCCTCGCGCTCAAATGGCTTGTGTATCTATGGTAAATCTTTGACCCAAATGTTGTTAGATGACGATACCAGGGAGTTATTCAAGTATAAAAACAATTTTGATTTTAACAATGAACAGCTTGTTGACATCTTCTCTGGTGAAAACTATAAACATTTACGTGAGAGAAAATTGTCGGTGATAATGATATCTGTATTGTTATGTATGTTGATGGCTTCCAAAACAAGCATAAGCCTGATAGCAGCAAACTATGATTCATTCAATATTATGAATCTGGACCCATCTATAAGGTAAATAAATGTTTTAATATGAATTTGTTTTTTTTATATAAATACATATATACATTACCGATTTAACAATGACTTTTTTTTTTTTTTTTTTTTTTGCAGATTCGAAGAAAACATGATGATGCCTTTAGGTATTATCCCTAGTGGCCCAAAGAAAACATACGATTTGATGCCTTTCTTGAAACCTTTTATTGATGAAATCAATGAACTGAGCACTAAAGGTATGAGGGTTGAAAAGAATGGTGAAGTTGTATATGTTGGAAAGGTGTTTATTCTTGGTATTACCGGTGATATTCCTGGTATTGCTTCATTAATATATCATCAAGGTCATCAAGCAGTATACGGTTGTAGAATATGCAAAGTTGAAGGTGTGTCACCATCTAATTCCAATAGAGGTAAATATTTTACAAAGAAAGCAGCTATGAGAACAAAAAAAGAGCTGGTGTCTCGTGATGGTTTGGTTAGTATAAATAATTGTTACATAATAAGTAGATCTTATTACTTACACTTTTACATACAAAAAATAGTCAAAAGGGATGAAAGGCACTCATCAGTTGATCGCTTCTCTTCCAACCTTTTTCAATACAGTCTTCTTCTTTGCCGACGAATTTCATTTACACAAGAACATTAGTCAACTCTGCTATGATCTGATTTTACCAAGCAAAAACTTACGTTTCAAATGTATAAACTCCACCGATTACTCATTTGATTTAAATGTGTCATCCCGATTTTTTGAAAAAATTGATACTTACGTCAAAGATTCAAGACAGACCATACCAACATCGTTTGAGGGAAACTGGCAACGTACAAAAGGTCATAATCGTGCAGTTGATTGGTTAGATTTTCTATTGTATATCTTGCCAACTATTGTAATCGAACATTTGAAGCATAAAAGAACAAAATATGCTTTGATGAACTTAGTGTATGTTGTTCGATTGCTTTACAATGGTCAATTTCCAAATCTGATGTAAATAAGGTGAACAGGTAGAATGATAAATTTTAGAACAACAGTTAATTTATATTGTATTTAAAGACTTTCTAACATAACTTACTTTTATAAACAGTTATTTTGAAAAATGGCATATGTTTTTAAGAAACGAAATAGACGCAGGGCGATTAAATGTTAGGGTGTTCACAGTTAATAATCATTATTTATGTCATCTACAAGACATTATCATCAAAGCTGGACCTTTAAGAGCGTATTCTTGTCGTAATTTGGAAAGAGCTATTAAAAAATATAGTAATCTCATAAAATCAAAAAGCAAAATCAACACAAATGCATCCAATATTCTTACAAGTCAAGCAGGATATAATAGTCACTTCGTTCGTAATACTACCCAGAGCTTAACACCTAATCCCACCTACAGTCCAAATTCGTTTTGGTGTCATCCTTCTGGTATATCTCATTATCCACAACTTTGGGAACCATTTGATCAGGATTCGTTGTCCATTGATGTATCTATCAATTTGTTACATTGTGATGTACCCAAAACAAAGGTTGTAAAGGCTTTGGAAAGTTTTTATGCAAGAGCAACTGGTCTGAAAGAAGTAAAACTGGATAATTTAGAAGTTGGAATTGCTGCGAAATTATGAAAAGATTCGAAACTATTTTCATCTGTTTTTGACCGTAGAAGAAAAGGCTTGGATACAAGAGCTGGAAATATAGTGCTATTTGACGCGAATACAGGAAGAAGGTATTTTTTTTTTTACGAAAACGGAATCTGGTTTTAACATCTAGTTTTTATAGTCGTACTAGAAACGCTTGGTTTGTTGGTACTGTACAGTGTTACTTCAAACACGAACAAGACGGTCAAGTCAGCTTTCTTGCTTTAATTGAGACCATGAAGCATCACGAATTAGACGATTACGGGATCCCTGTTGTTTCTAGTAATTCAAAGGGAGATCAATATAAGAAGATTGCAGTATGTGACGTTACCGACATTGTCGAATGTGTTGGGCTTGTAAAGTACTCTTCAACACGAAACAAGTATAAAGTTATTTGGCCTCACGCACTTTTTTACAGAAAACTTGAAAAAAAACTGGTAGGCAAGCTTAAAGATCTTTAGTCCTCATGTAGCTCCATTCCTTTTTTTTTTCTTACCCATTTATTATATAAACATTTTTTTTTCTTATATGTATCTTAAAAGGATAAAGTAACTTTAAAGCAAGTTAAAAATAAAATAAAATGAAAAAAAAGCGAAAAAAAAATGAGAAATAATAAATAATTCAGCTAGGAAAAAAAAAAAAAAGACTGTCAATTTTAATTTTGATTCTGAGAAACACATTACTGTCTTGAGTGATACATTTTGGTTATGAGCAATATATTTTGGTTCTTATAGAGAACTACATGCGGTAGTGACCAAAGAATTTAGTAAAGCAAATGATGTTGAACAGTTGGGTCTCCTTGATGATGATGTTGATACAGAAATGGGTGGTTTAACCATTGGTAAAAATTGAGGTTGATACGGAAATTAGTGGTAAAAAAGGTTAAATCATCATCGTTTTACACACACACATATTTACACAAAAAAAAAATTACTTTATTGCTCCCTATTCCTTTTCTTACTTTTTGTGAAAAATAAAAAATTAAGATCATATATTATCTCATACTTGACAAGTTCCTTTTGCAATTTTTGAGAATATTTTAATAAATAAAACCTACACACTTTTTATTTTTGTTTTTATCTGGTCAGTTAAGGAAATAAATGAATGTGACTCTAGATATTTTAAAAAAAAAATAAAAAACTATGAAGATAATTAAAGGGTCAGCATATCTTTCAACATTAAATACACAAAGACAGTAGATATACATTTTTTATTACTTGGACACCGGAATAAAGTTTAGTGAAAAAAAAAGGTTAATAATTTCAAAACCCGGAGTTTAAATATACGTCTGTTGGAATTTAAAATATTTTCTCTGTTGGAATTTGGATTTTTTTCCTAGTCGAAGTTTGAAACTTCGGGAAAAAAATTTCGGCCTAAATTTACATAAAAAAAAACTCGATATCACTAGCTTAACCATATTTTTTTGTTACTATTTATTGATGGATATTTCTTGTATTCCACACTTCACGCCAGAGTAATACACGAATTTTTTTATGGAATAGAATGATTTCTTCTAGGGGACTTTTTTTTAACCCAGGTTACGTATACGATTTATGTTGTCATAGAAGCATCGTATTTTTTTTTCAAGGCTTATAAATAATTCTAAAAATCTATGTATCTCAAGTTGGAAATCCTTTCGCCTTTACCCCAACAAAACAAATCGTTTGTTGTTAGCTCTGGCAGAATGATATCAGGTTTTTTACCTAATATGTCGAATAAAAGAGTTTAATGATACAGGTTTTTTTTACCTAATACGTGGAATAAAAGAGTTCAATGATACAGGTTTTTTACTTAATATGTCGAATAAAAGAAAGTTTGTTGTTAGTTCTGCTAGAATGATACAGGTTTTCACCTAATATATCGAATAAAAGAGTATATTAGTTCTGCTGTTTTTGTTGGGGTGTTTCCCAGGACTGTAAAAATCCTGTATCGTTCTAGCAGAGCTAACAACAAACTATTTGTTATGATATAGGTATAAATATAGGTACGTTTTTTTCCTTTCATTCTCTTTATTTTTTAAACAATCTATCTACTACTTTTTTTTTATCAAAATGAACCGTCAACTTATGAACAGAATAAACACTGACGTAGCTTTGCTTTTGAAGTTAAATGGGCTAGAATGTCTCAATTTTATTAGTGGTCTTCTTCGAAGACGTTTTGAACTTGGGGTCAACCGACAGAATATTTATATCTGTTCTCGCTTAAACGGAGAGCTAAGATGTTCTACTCGAGGTATTAGGCCTATTGAAATCAATTTTTACTTGATTACAGTAATGGGTAAGTATATTGTGAAAAATGTGAAGGTCTATGCTTTACCCAAGGTTGTGGTGGATATCAAGAGTAACATCAAGGTGGATTTCTCTATCAAGGAAGAAGGCAATTTCGTCCGCTTAACCTCTTATCGTTCTGATATGATTAGTTTCGTATTGAATAATGTTACAACGATGGATCAAGTAATTACGTTGGCAAACGGTGTTTTTACTTGGAGGTCTAGTAGGAACATGGTTAGCTATTGTAATACGTATTGCAAGTTGGTCTTGTCTCGTTTGAAGGTTGGTTCTTTGGCTTGTGTCCCCTTGGAGGTTGATCCTTTAACTATTAAGTACTCAATTTATAAATATGCTTTAAAGTACTTTGCAGATGAAACAAAAGTGAAATCAAATGTATCATTTGGAATTGTCATGGCTAAACTCTCTGTAAGTTTTTTTTTTTTTTTTTTTTTTTATATATGTATATCTCATCTTTTTTTTTAATATATTTATAAACAGTTCCTAATATTGACTTTAATGAGGTTGAAATTGATAAGGAAGTAATTGACCTTTCCGTTGCTGCTCGGGAGAAGAGAAGAATGGGTAATTTAGATCAAGAATTACAAAGAAAGTTGCTAAAGGCTGTCGAGGTCTTGGGCCAAGAAGAAATCGAAAAAACTGCTCGTAATATCGCTAATGCTGCTTCGGAAGAGACCACTTCTGAAGATAACGCTCCTTCTACTATTACTGCTTTCACTGACCAAGATATGATGGAATGAATCAACTACTTCAACTACTTCAACTACTTTAAAACTACTTCCACTACTTGAAAACTACTTCCACTACTTGAGAACTACTTTAACTACTTTAACTACTTTAACTACTTTAACTACTTTAACTACTTTAACTACTTTAACTACTTTAACTACTTTAACTACTTCAACTACTTCAACTACTTGAACTACTTGAACTACTTTAGTTACTATCTTTTGCTACTACTTCTATCTGTATTATGTACAATGTATGTAATATATATATTTTTTTTCTTAAAATAAGTAAAAAAAAAAATGTTACACGCACACAATAACAATTATTATCTCCCAAGTGGGAAACCTGAGGAAACCTTTAGGAAACCTAGTTTTTTAAGTCCCGCATACAAATAATTGGATTTATTTCCTTTCGATCGCCAAATAAATGGATTTATTTCCCTTTGGGAAACCTCTGCTATAATAATATGCTAAATGTGTTTTAAGGGCAGACCATATGTCAAAATCAAAGGTTTCTATATCTTTTATGTTTAAGTTATAAGTCAATAGCCCTTCACAAACTAAAAAAAAAAAAAAAAAAAAAAAAAACTATATCTTGATTTCCTGAATTATGCTATATACAGTTTATTTTTTTTAAAAAAAAAAAAAAAAATCAAAAGCTGAAGTAACAACAATAAGGTTATAAAAAAAACATGGAAAGGTAAAAGATTTTTTTATTGGGTTAATGTGAATAGCATATCAGGGTTCTTAGAAATGTAATCCAACGATTTGTTATTTCTTGAACGTAGCATTTCTGCACGACGAACTGCGTCAATCATCGACATTCCATCCACTTCCGCGTACCTTTCGATAGTCGAAATAATTTTTCTTCTTCTCATGTAGAAGGTCTTGTCATTTTTGTACCAACCAGGAAAATGGGTATTTAGGTGTTCTATTGAATAGTTTCCACCTAAACCCTCTGTCCATTCACGATATAAGTCAGTGATTGTGGTTAAACCACGACTCATTTTGTATTGCTGTGTTGTTGGTGCTATTGGTACATTAACCAAGGTGTTGTTGACCGTTGTATTGGTAGTAGTGGCACTGGTTGTGTTAGATGCATCAGAAGAAAGAGTCTCACTAGATCCAATGTTGTCGGTGGAGAGAGTACGAATACTTGTAGTGGGTACATTTGAGTTCTCTGGCAAATTGATATTTATTTGAAGAGGGGCTCGTCCAGAAGAGATGTCTCTAATATCACCTTGAATATTTCTTACAAGTTCTATCATTCTTTCACAGGTTTCTTGTTGTCTTTCATTAAGACTGACCATCTGTCTTTCAACAAATGGAATAACACGCCTCATCAACAAGCTTTCGTCATCTGTTTCGACTTCTGCGGCAACCTCTAAAGATCTATATATATATATAAAAGTTAGCACATTTAATGTTGCAAGATTTTAAAATTATTTGCATACCTTTTAAACTCCAAGTAATCTGGATCCGAGAACAATTGATGCTTCCATACTGGATGGGTGGGCATTAAATTTCGCATGTACACAGAGTCTTGCAAAAAAGTTATACGAAGCGTAAGTAACAAGTTCAAGAAACTTTCAGCAGCAACAGTTTGCGCTGCAGTACCACTACGTACTCTGCTCAGCCATTCACTAGCTTCAGGAAAGACTTTTGACTGTAATTCTTCTGAAGGTATAACTGCATCCCTTGGAAGATAAAAGGCCCCACCATGTTCTGCAGGAAATCCGGCCAAAGCACGCATGATACCACGAGGAAGTCCTGTCAAGTAAGCACCATTCATTGAACTGTTATTCCATCTACCCATACGTCTAATATCAGATTCTGGAACACCTTGCAAGTCTGCCATTCTTGCAGCAGAGCCACGACCAACATGGGTTTTTTTTGATGAAGTGATTCCACAAGCTTTAAAAGCATTATCAATGGCAGTAAGATGACTTTTGTAGGGCCATTCAGCTTTCAAGTTATCATTGGTATGCTTGAGAATTTTTATGTCAAACCAGTCCTCAGAGGTAGCAAAGCTAGGAAAAGGCTCATTGTCAACTTGATAGCGAGCGAAAAAGTAGGTGCCAAGCATCATAAAGGGACAAATTTCCACTCTTTTGTTTCTAATACATGCTCCAACTTCCAATCTTCCATGTTTATTTGTCTTTCCTTGTCTCATTACCAAGATAATAGCAGGACATCTCACAGATCCTTCGCCTTCCAAGTTAGTTACCTGAAGATCAGGAAGTTCAGCTTTTCTAGCTGATTCACCACGAAGAAGACAAAAATGGGACAACAAAAAAGCCAAAGCATTACGCAAATTGTTGGTATTATTCTTGCTGAAGTAAAAACTAACAAGCGAGGCAATTTGGCCGGTAGTTGTATACCCATCCATGATAGTTCCAATTCCACGATCGACATAGTTGTCTTTTCTTATTTGCTCTTCTTCCAACAAAGCCATTTCCAAGAGACCAGTAAAAGCTTGTCTTGGATGAGGATTGGAATTGATATTCATCAATGATTGCTGCTTCCATAAATGAACTAAGGCTGCACCATACTGATTTAATGTTGCAAACCTAATTCTACGGCAAGGGAGACCTTCTTCACTTTCTTGATTTTCAGTTGCTTTTCTTTTATGTCGAGATATTCTTCCTTTGACCTAATAACAAAGTTCTGTCAGATTTATTGATAAAAAAAAAAAAAAAAAAAAAAACTTACTGCATCATCTAAGAAATAATGAGCTTTTTCTCCAGTAACAATGTATCTCTGTTCGAGTGGCTGATAGTGGAACTTATAATCACACCATGCACGAAATTCAGCAATCTTTGGATCATAAGCCTTACTAGTGTTAAGAGGACGAGCTTGTGACAAGGCTTGAGTTGTTCTTTGCATTGATTCTCTCATTTCCATCTCAACTCTTGCTCTTGAAGAACTGGAGATGGGTACAACAGAGTTAAATCCAGACATGTTTAAGTAGATGTATAAGTGTATAGTGTATACAGATAAAAGTTTTAATAGAAGAAAGTATAATTTCTATCTTCATTGAGCTGCCCTTTTTATATCATTTTTTTTTTTATGCTTGTATCTTCTAGCATCTTTCAGAGATTTCTCTTTGACCTATATACATCTGTATTTCTAAGCACCATTTTCAATTAAAATTAAGCTGATAATTGTAAAATATTATCTCTATGTACATGTAAATGTCAAATATACATGACATAGTATGGTAACTTGACAACATATATGCTGTTGTATGGATGATTTATGCAAGACACATTTTTTACTTATAAAATCTGAAGTTAAATTATTGCTTTCAGTAGCCAATAGAATTACATTTCATAGAAGGAAACTGCGATTTAATTATTACTTTTAGGAAACCTACAGGGTGGCGCCCCGAGAAAGTTTCCCAGCTAAAAAATTGGAGATAACTCCTTTATATTCCCACTTTTTCTTTTTCTTTTTCTCTTCTTTTTTTTTTTTTTTTTTTTTTAAATATATTTTTCCTCTCTTAAATATATTGACATTCACAAAGAGTTCTTGGTACGTACGTACATTAGAAGATATAAGGTATTGGGCCAATGAATGATAAGGATTCCACCTGAGGATTTTCGAGTGACCTAAATCCGAAATTAATGACCCAAAGCCTATATTAACCTCAAAATTACCTAAACAGGACTACAGATGCCACTAAGTTCATCGGGATATTAAAACAAATAATATAAAAAAACCAAAGAATACCAAAAAAAATTATTTAACAAACATTCTAATAGTAATGTATTTAATATTATTTTATTTCTGAAAAATTGAGAGCTTTTACGATATTACATGTGTCGCTTACATTTTTAAAAAAATTCTATGTATTTTAAAAAAAATAAATAGAGAAAATATCTCTTAATGCATGATTCTGACACCGCTACTATGAAAATAATATATGTACAATGGGGTGAGGAAAGTTTGGCTAATTAGAACTCCGAAACACATGTCTGGAAGGAAAAAATAACTTTTGAAGTCTTTACATACTTTTCTATCATAGCTATCTAACTTTTTATTGCATAAATAATTAAAAAAGCATATTTTATTGTCAACGCACAAACAGAGAGAAATTAAAAAAAAAAAAAATCGGGTTATTTTACATCAATATTTAGTAGGTCCTCCTTTTGCATCAATCACTTGTTGCATGCGGGATGGCATACTATCAATAAGTTTATTGACATACTCAACAGAAATACTTCTCCAGGCATACTCAATCATTACTTGAGTGGAGCGTTTTGATCTGTGGTTATACCATTCTCGATGAAACTTTCATTTTAAAATGTTCCACATGTTTTCAATTGGATTCAAATCCGGAGATCTTGCTGGCCATTTTATTTTATTTACAGAAGCTTTTTCTCTCCACTTATTTGTCTCACGACTGGTATGAATAGGAGCATTATCCTCCATAAGTATGGAACCTGGTTTACTATTGTAAAAGCCTAGTAAAACAGGTTTACACACACAGTCAACATATTCTTTGCTTCTGATCC
Source organism: Pilaira anomala (assembly GCA_025716855.1). Lineage (NCBI taxonomy): Eukaryota > Fungi > Mucoromycota > Mucoromycetes > Mucorales > Mucoraceae > Pilaira > Pilaira anomala. The sequence goes on along the minus strand of JAIXMQ010000157.1, from coordinate 6,013 downwards.
TTCCTTTAGGTAGAATTACCAATCGAGACTTCTCACTACCACGAATGGCGCCCCAAACCATTACTTTGGTTCTTCCACTCATGAAAGAAGGCTTCAAACATTCCTTCAAAAACTTCTCCTTAGGCTCCCTCCATACTTTCTTCAGATCAATATCGCGACCGATTTCGATACTTGACTCATCTGTCCAAATAACGTCCCTCCACTGCTCCAAAGTCCAGTTTTTGTGCTCTTTGGCAAACTTCAATCTCTCTTTAATATGCTTGTTCTCAAGATATGGCTTTTTGGTTCTCATTCTTTTGCTTATATTCATTGCTTTAAGCTCTTTTCGAAGTAACTATGTACTCATCTTGAAAGGCATTTCGTTAATAATAGATTGAATGGTTGAGGCTCTGTTATTTTTAACATGTCTTCTCAAAAAGCGTCTGTTTCTTTCTGTTAAACTCTTTGGTCTTCCAGAGCTCTTCTTACTCTCTACAGTTCCTCGTTCTTCGAATCGTCTAATAATTCTACTTACGGTAGAAACCGCGACTCCAAAATCATTTGCAACCTGCTCCTGAGTAACGTCTCCTCTAGCGCGTTCAACAATCATAGCTTTCTGTTCATTAGTTAAGCGAGGCATTTATTAAAAAAAATTATATATTATAAAGAAAAAAAAGAGAAATAAAGGTTTTAACAATATCATGTCGCTTGATTACCTTGAAAGTCGGAGTTCTAATTAGCCAAACTTTCCTCACCCCATTGTACATTGAAAGTCAATAATATGATTTCAACAAAACAATCAATAAATAAAAATTGTATCTTCTGTGTTTCATATATTTTTACATGTACTAATAGATAGAAAAACAAGTTATTTTATGATACCAAATTTATCTTTTTATGAGTTATATATAGTTGTCTACGATTTTAAAACACTTCTGCCTATATAATTATATTTGTATAAAAAATAAATCAACAAAAAACTTTAATTGGCTTAAAAGCTTTTTTATTAAAGGCTGGATTTCAAAGAAAGAAATAGCTTAAGGTCGGAGTAGAGATTATATATGAAAAAATTTTCAGCGGTGTGAGAATATGAAAAAAAATAGCAAAGGTACAAAAAAATAAAAAATAAAAAATAAAAAAAAAGGACAGAAAAAAGGGAAAAGGGGACTGTGATTTTACTTGAAGAATATTAAGTCAGAGGGTGTTCCTAATACTTTCCTCATGTCTTTTTTAAACGCTACTTCAGGTCTGATTACCATCTAGTGTGAAGAGAGTTCAGTAAGAACATCCCTTTTTGGACGATGCACCAGACCGACCAAAGTCTCAATATCGCACGCATCAAAAACAACGTGGTCACGCGTACCCACCTTAACAAAGCTAACAGTAGGAATAGCAGTGTTAAAGTAAGCAGCTTCTTGAAAATATGCCAATTCTGGAAAGCAAAAATGGCTGCCGGGACCATCAGAATTGTATTGAAATGAAAAAAGAACAAGATTCGAGCAAAGTAATACCTGGTTTCAACTTTTTTGAGTCCGTGTGTAGAATAAAAAAGTCAGTTTGATACTTAAATAAGCATGATAGCAATAATACTTACGCGTTTCTTTTAGTAGCACTGAACATTATATATTGACCTTTTTTTGTTGTATTATTGTTGCTTCTCATTGAGAGATCCTAACTATAAACAGTATTATCACACCAAAGCTTAGTTGCAATAATCATTTCCTGACCAAAAAAAATGAGGGGGAAATGACGGAGTAGGACAACTTTCTCTACGAGCAATATAATTCAACATAGCAAGCACTCAAATACCAGTAATATAGCCTGCAATATTAGACTTACTAAGGTCTATTTCTTGCTTGAGTTTTTCGGTATTGTAGCTACTTGCGAATGGCACCCAGAGTTTGGGTAAGCCTTCTTCAAGAGGATGTTCTAAATAAATAGGCTTTGATAAAACACTACGTTCTTTTTCTTCCTTTTCGAAGGTTACCATTCCAGACAGTTTAAGATAGTTGAAGATTGCCTGCGGAAATCCCGACCGGTTTACTTCCCTTCATTACTCGTTTCAGCTTACCAATGCCTCTTTCCATACTTCTCAAAGACAGACAACGCAAAGGATTATCTGTAATGATATGCGAAATTTGTAAGTTATACTATTGTTGGAAATTATTACGATATCATTGACTTACCCCATACGACGAATGATATTAGGTACATGCAAAAGTAGATGCATGTTGGCTCGGAAGACAGTACGAGAAATCATTTTCTGAACGAGGCATTTGTTGAGGTAATTAAACCAAGTGGAAAATGAACTACAGAAGAGAATTTGTAAAGTTAGTTTTTTTTTAAACATATTCACTTACTTTTTGATATCATACAAATCTTCTGGAGTAATACACCATTGTAAGCTGACCTGGAGACCATGACAAAGCGCAGAAATAGCATCCTTGCAATCAGGTGGACAGAATGGAGCAATCAATAAAGGAACAATATGAACCAGCCATGAGATCCAGTCTACACTTCGGTAATTGCCTTTTTGATTGTCAAAATTTTGACCAGCAAAGCTTCCACTGAACGTTCCTGCGGGTATATACTTGGATGAACTATTAATGGCATGTTGAGCAGCTTTTTATTGATCTTTGGAACTTGAAAAGGGGTATAAATGCTCATTCCCTTTATACTTGAGGGCGAAAACATTTCAAACAATTGCTTTGCCAAGTTTGAATAACAGTGCAATTCGTCAAACCCGAAGTAATCCAAGAAATGTACCAAGTTGAAGAAGACAGTCTTTCCTTTTATGCCGTGGCATTCATCATTGGAAAACTGTTGTAAATGAAAGTAAGACGGAATTTGAAGACTGTGTCACTATTAAAAAAAAATAACTTACAGACGACTTGTTTAACAACAGACTTTCTTTGGTTCGATCGTTGCCTTTGGGACCAGAAAAGTACATTCCACCGTTACTAGTACTCTTGTCACCGGGATGGCTACCTCTCACTAAAAGTAAGAAAGTCAATTACTTATCTATCAACCTCTATTTAAACAAGCTTCTCACTTACCATCACAAAAACGACATCCATAAAAGCATACGGCACCCATATGTTTAAGAAGTGAATCGACCTCAGCCATATCACCGCCACTCATCACAGAGTAGATGTTTGCAGTTGCAACAATCTGGCCATCTTGCTTGACCTCGATAGGATTCACCGAGAGGTTTTTAAACATTCCTACCATTGGCTTGAAGAAGGAATCGTAGTTTGACTTGGTGTTACCGTAGAAGACAGCAACAGAAAAGGTATACTTGCCTTCGTATCTATACATAGTCAGCGTTTACGTAAGTCAGTAATATTCTTACATATGCCATACATTATGTCATATTTGCATCATCCCTACTTATATAAACATAAGTAGATCAGGGATATAAAACTAAACATTATAATAAAAACCTGTTATCTCCTCATAATAATATACATGTTTAACATTGTATATCATTATCAATATCTTGAACCTAAAGGAAATCCTCTATATTTAAATGCAAATACAATTGACTTCAAATATGATTGCCGGTAGAATACCAATGGGCAAATATTGGACGACTTCCAAAATTCGTGTTAAAAAATAAAGTGTTTAGATCGGGTTTTTAAATAAATTTCAAATTTAAACTCAAAGGGGGGAGTGAGTAAACTACCCAAAATCTACTCACTTCCCAGCCAAATCTAACAACCCCCCTCCCCCCCTCGTTAGATTTTTAAAAAGTGAGTAAAAAAAAAAATCTTAATTTTTGTCTTTGACGTTTGTGAGGCTCTCTCTCCACCTCAGAGTCCACCTCCCTATCCTTTTCTTGCTCTTGTCGACTTTCTGATGTTCGCAAGAACTACATGTAAGTTTAAAAAAAGGTCATTAAGTGGTATGAACCAAATTAGAACAGTCTATTATAATAAATGGCAGCAAACGAACAGCGATATGCTCTTCTAAGCGCTTTTTTTATTCTAACAAATTATGAATTTTGGAAGTCATTTTTTTTACTCATGAGTAAATGTCGGAGTGGTCACTTGGGGGGATCAGTGTAACTATGAGTAGATTTGGTTTAAACATGAATTTTGGAAGTTGTCCATTAAAACATAAAATTGGGATTAAATAAAAATAAAAACCAAAATTGATTCTCAATTTATATTAATAAATAGAATAAGAGATATTTACTGTTAATAGTCTCGATACAAGATTAGCTACCTTGTGTTGGGATAAGAACGACTATTACCAGCAAAAATACATTATTCATCTATTAATAATAAAGCGATATTATATTACCCGTATAAAAAATAAGAATAAAAAGAATAACGCTGTTGGAATAACAAGTATTCCAACAACTGTCAATTCAATCCCAAAAACGGGAAAACATAATTCAATCCAAGTAGAACAATAGGATTGATTGGGTCGTACAATAAAAATAGTTCTTTGTCAATTAAAGTAAAAGCATTTACCAATGAAATCTGTAGCAATAGATCCCAGATCGATAATTAACCCTGTAATATAATTACAAGGTACAATTGATCAGGTACATAGGTTGTTATCCAGTCGGATAAACAGGATCCAAGATTATTTATGGTCAATTCGAAAGAGTAGAACGTTTATATTCAAAAGCAGAGGAATTGGGTATAGATTCATTCAAACCCATCAAAAGATGGTCTTTTTCAAACACAATCATCAAGATATTCAAGATATATAAAGATGATTATTATTTTAGTTTAGAAGAGGTCTTTTCAGTTTTATTTTATAAGAAAAATTACCTAAGTCTTTTCTCATTAAGCCGTATTGTCCACACAATGTACAAACAGCTTTTTTTATTTTACGAAACATTACAATTAGAACAATGAAATTTATTTATTTGGAAACAAGAAAAGTTGGAAGAAAAAAAAATTAAGAAATCAGTTTGGAATTAGATATCATTGAGCTTGCCAACAAGCTTGTTATCCAGATTTTTATAAAAACAAGGATAAGGCCAGATAACCTTACTGGGTTTCCCACCATTTTTTCAAAAAATTGAGTGTAATTTTTCAAAAAACGCTACACTATTTTTTCAAAAAGGGACTAAGATTTTTTAAAAAAAACTGCCCTTATTTTTCTAATAAAAATTAAAACCATTTGTGATCTTTTGACACCTCGAATTATGGAGTCGGTTACAAATGTAACTTTACAAGATTGCCGTGGATGGATCCGTCATTCTGTTAGTTTTTTCCCTCGCTGTCTTTCAATGGAAGAAATGCTTTAAAATTTTGAGTAAAATTAAATTTTTTTTTTAAAAAATCATTGCCTTTTTGAAAAATTACGCTCAATTTTTGAAAAAATGGCGAGAAACCCAGTATACTTGTTTTTAATGGACGAAAAAGTAAACAGTCCAACACAGTCTACGATTGATGTGATCGACACATAATACATGTATTAATTACATAAGCTATGAAGATCACATTTTAATATCCGTCTGACTAATGTATAATTATGTTGTCAAATATATCAGCCAATGAGAACCGATTTAGAAATGGCATAATAATTTGTAGATCTGGTATTTAGCATTGTTGTGCAAGATTACTTTAAAGATGTATTATGGTATCATCCTGTAAGATGAACAATTACGACTCAGTTTTCAAAACATATATAAACACACACATTTTTTATAAACAATAAATTATCTTATTTTGCGTCTGATTACTTTTTGTACCTTTCACTTTTTATTTTTTATATTTCAATCTATTTCTAATAGCTTGATCTCATCAACGATGTCCGTGACATTACACACGGCTATTTTTTGACACCCTGGTCCTTTCGAATTACCTATCACCACGGGAATCCCAAACTCGTTCAACTCGTGTCGCTTCATTGTCTTAACGACAGCAAGAAAACTTGCTCTACCATTTGGAAAAGTTTGATAAAACATTGTATATACCCAACAAACCAGGTATTATTTGTACGGCTATTTGTATATTAAGATTAATATTCGAACTCATTTAAGAAAAAAAATTAATTTATATCTTCTTCCTGT
>JAIXMQ010000156.1:0-24963 GCA_025716855.1 Pilaira anomala | reverse complement strand
GTTGAATCCCAAAAAAAGTCATTTCTTAAAGAAGAGATTCTTTTTTTAGGATACATTGTTGCGCGGGAGAGTATCAAGCCGAATCCAGATACGGTGGCAAAAATTAAAGACTACCCACTACCAAAATCTATTAAAGATGTACGATCTTTTATAGGATTAGCGTCATATTATAGACGTTTTGTACCCAACTTTGCGAAATTGCAAGACCCCTCCATGAACAAATAAAAACCACTTCAAGAATAGCATGGAACGATAAGCAACCAAAGCATTCCACAAGCTTAAGGAAGTTTTGACCAGCGAACCTGTGCTCACAAAGCCAGATTTTAATAAAGAATTCTTTGTTATTACCGATGCAAGTATTGAAGGGCTAGGTGCAATATTGACTCAAAAAGATGAAGACGGTCGGGAACATCCGATTATTTATTCTAGCCGCCTTTACAAGTTCTGAAAAGAATTACGGTGTTAGTAAACTGGAATTACTAGCAGTAGTCTGGGCTGTGCAACTATACAGACCATACCTTTTAGGTTCACATTTTCAAGTAACCATCGTATCAGACCACTCCGCTCTAAATGGGTTACTACGATCAAAAAAACCCACGGGCATCATAGCAAGATGGATTGAAATTCTAGCCGAATATGATTTCAAGATTATATACCGACCTGGTTGCGTCAACGAAAGCGCTGATTTCTTATCTCGTTTAGGATATTAAAAAAATATATAGAACAAAGTCCAATTACCTGTAAGACGTAAAAATACTGTAGTACGGTGTCCAATTTCAGTGAATGACACTAGATCATTAAAAGCTACTCTGCCATAGTCCAAAACTCTGATCGACTTTAAAAGCTATAGTGTTTGTGTCCAATTGTGCTATATCGACAAAAAAAGATTAGTATCACAAGTCCAATTACTTGTAAGACATTAAACTGCTAATAGTACTGTGTCCAATTACCTGTATGACCTTAAAAACTACTGACGTACAATGTCCAGACTTGAATTGCATGACATTAGAACTATAAACTGCTATTATTCACAGTATCTAAATTGATGAGGTGATACTAGACCATTAAATAACCCATCACAGTGTCCAATTTAAATTGCATGATACTAGAACAATAAACTGCTAATATTTACGGTGTCCAAAATGTACTGAGACACTAGAACAATAAACTCTGACGGATGTCCACTGGTTACGAAGACATCATGGTTAAATCATGTGCTAGTCCGAAAAACAAAAAAGGTTAAAGACTGAATAAAAACTATGACACGAGTCCAATTTATCCCTACTGATCTGAATGACAATAAACTCTGCCATGGTCCAATAATCTGAATGACTTTATATGTTTCAAACTCTGAATTACGTCCAAGACTGTATGACGTTAATAAACTCTGGGGGTCCAAAAAGAATTCAATTTCATTGATTGACCTTAACAAAAAAGCTATCACATCACTAGGTCCAACTTCCATCACTGATGACCTATCAAAAAAAAAAAAGCTGTATATCATTCAATGGTCCAAACTTCTTACTGAATGACCTTACCAAAAAAGCTGTCTCAATATGGTCCAAACTTCTTACTGAATGACCTTACCAAAAAAGCTGTCTCAATATGGTCCAAATCCCTCTCTATCACTGAACGACCTTATCAAAAAAAGCTGATTTATTTATATAGATATTTTTTTGTCACTTCTTTTATTACACAAAAAAAAAAAAAAAAAAATCATAAAACCCTTTAGAATAATACCGGAAAAACAATTTAAAAATATTTTTTAAAAATAAAACAAAAATAAATATATATATTATCTTATCAAATATACATCAACCTTCCCTTTTATTCATCAAAATATATATTTTTTTCATTGATACAATATCTTAACCAAACATGGAACAACATAGAATTGATTCGTTGTTACATTTTCTACGTACATCCAAACATGCCGAAAATATATCTGAACCAGAAAAGAAATACATTGAAAAAAATATACACAACTTCACTATACACAAAGAGTCCTTATACTTACTTCAACCATTTGATAAATTTTGCTTGAAGAAAGTCTTAAACCAAGTAGAAGCCAGAGAAGCTTTCATTCAATATCACTATCATCCTTTGGGTGGGCATTTCGCTTTCGCCAATACTTAAATCGGATATCCCAAAAATACTATGGGAAAACATGAACAAAGACATTTATTCATATATTAAAGAATGTCCTCGTTGTCAAGAACATGGTGTTAAATACTATCTATTTAAGCCGTTCGATTTAAGCATTTCCGATTTAGAATTTCCTGAATATTTTTCTATTTCAATTTTTTCAAGCATAAATAAGCATGACACATAAGCGCAAAAGTCTGAAAATTACGCTATATAAGATACTGTATATAAATGAGAAAACGTATCCTCTATCCGTTCCAATCAAACCATTTGCTCAAGTTGGTATCGACATCAAACATGTTACTATTTCTCAAACCGGTCATAAATACATTATTGTAGCAATTGATTATTTAACTAAATATGTGGAAGTTCGTGCCCTTTTAGTGCAATCTTCCTCTGAAATTGCTTCGTTTATATATGAAGAAATTATCACTAGACATGGATCACCAAATATTATCATCACTGATAATGGACGCCCTTTTATTTCAAATTTAATTCAAAATACCTGTAAACAGTTTGGGATTCGACAAAAAACCATCAGCCCCTATCATAGCCAGAGTAACGGCCTAGTCAAAAGATTCAATAGAACAATTGATGCGATTTTGAAACATAGGAGTGTAGGAGAGAAAAAGAATTGGCAAGATTTTTTACCTGCAGCAGTTTTTGCTTACAGATCTATCAAACAAGCAACCACTGGTCAATCACCTTTCTACCTTATGTATGGTTATGAACCTACCACTTTTTTTGATAATTCCGTAAAACCATACAATATAAATGATGCTAGTTTCGAACTTCAAATGGTTATACGCACTTCCGTACAACTTCAACACTTGGATAATATTCGCAAAGAGTCTTGGAATAAGATCCATAAATCACAAAAATTACAAGTCGAACGTATGGAAAAACGAATGAACAGCATTAAAAAGGAACTGAAACCTTCTTTCCGTGTTGGTGATATTGTTAAATTGTATCGAGATAACATATCTACATCTTGGTCGGCTAAAATATCTATCCGCTGGTATGAAGAAAACTATTGTATACAAGAAAAACTAAAGAAAGGATCATACTTCATAAAAATATTTCAAATCCAGAAGTTACTAAATTACATTTAGTCCACGGAAACCGCTTGAAGTCCTTCACTGAACCTAAAGTAAAGTGGGAGAAAAACGCTAAACTTATTTACAATTAGTGTGAAATTTTTTAAATAAAAAAGTTTTTTTCTTTAATTCTCTTTATCTCGTCCCCTTTCCCTCTCTTGGTCTTCTTTTTTTCTCCCGGTTAGAATATAATCTGCTTCCTTCCTCTCCTGTGAACAAAATAAATTTTTTCTTTTTGATACTTATATTACATCCCTTACTGTGCCGACGAATAATACCAAAGTATACAAGATGCACTCATCAGACGACGACGTTGTTCGTGACAAACCAACGGGTATGAAGATAAAAGGAGAAGCGAAACGCAAAGAAAAAGTCAAAATTTCTGAAACACAGAATTTACAAGCCACTATCAAATCCTTTTTGGAAAGCAAAGAAAAAATCTTATATCATCAAAAGAAAAGACAAGCTCTACTTGAACAAAAAATTTTACCTCACATATTTAAAGAATTCGAAATGATACAAATGCTCAATCAAGATAAAACTATAAACATTCACAAAAAGAAACAATACATTCGTAAATTATTCAAAAACAAAACTGACGCTATCGCTTTTTATAAAAAACATTTAAATTAAATCTAAATAAACTTATCTATGTTCACCGTATTTTCCAATGACCACGCAACCATACTACGAATTCAATTTTTTGCTGATATCGAGACGATATTTTTTTCTGTCGGGGGAATACGTTACACGCCGTGTTTTACGTAGTGAACAAAGATCATTTTTCTACATACACTACATGCTTTCCACGCACACTTCAAATTATTATCACACCATTTTAACTTTAGCATATTTCAACGTTACACTTTTTCATAATTCACTTTCAGTTGCGTATTCTATAATTACATTGAACATAAAAACTAGCATATATTTTAGTTTATTAGCCCACCATTATTCCCAGTTCCCTTTCATTATTTTTGACTTTCAGAACTGTTACCCTTCTTTTTCTTTTTATAATTATTATTTCCTTTTAATTTATCTGCCTGTCAAAACAACAATTTATTTTAGTTTATTAATTCTCACCGAATACAATATTATTTATTTAGAAATACTTCAATTACTCAACAAATTTTTAGTTTAGATATACCTTTATTTTACCCAACAAATTATTTTAGTTTAGAAACACTTTTATTACACATTACCTAGATCGAAAAAGATCTCTATCATTTTCAATGTCAAAAAGATAATGACACGACGACTAGAATTTGACATTTTACCAAAGGAGCTCACAACCGACTCTCTTTAGTATAAATACAACCCACAAAAACTGCAATTCCAATAAATCTTATCTTACTTTTACTATAACTTTTATTCTATATCGTACAGATTCATATCTCATAAGATCCCTTGAATTATTCTCTATTCTTTTTAATTCATTGTAAAACTTTACTTTTATTTTTCTTTACTTATAACTTATCGTTATAAATTTCTTTTATTTTATTTATTTTATAAAACTTTAGTTGGACAACTTAAAACCTGGTGCTCACGCAAGAACTTACTTGGAATTTATCCCTTTTAATTTCTTACTCTTTTTTTTTTTCCCTTTCTTTTCCATCTACTTTAAAACATCACCTCTACGAACGTAACAATATTTAAGAAATGGAATTTACTCAAACGTGCTGTAACAGTTGAGACAATTAACACTGAAGAAAGCAAAACAACACTCGTACCATAGATGCTTGTCCTCCTAATTGCATCAGAGGTGTTACAGCTGGAGGAAAGCTCAAATACCCACATTCAACAAGAAGAATAGATGCGTTGTTACAACAGTTGAATCAAATGAAGTATGGAAATACCTCACCAGCTCTTGCACCAGGTGAGCTATCTGAGCTTAGACTTCAACTAAAGGGTATGGCAAGAAAAGTAGTCCATGATATGAGAGTGATGGTATTTCGACTATGAATAGTTGGAAATATGATGTTCGTCAAGTCCACAAAGAATATTATGCGATTACATTGGAGCAAAGAGCAAAAATGTCTGGTATTGACATTTTTAAATGTAAAGGAAAATGATGCGCAATGACACTACTCCAAGAGAATTTTAAAGGGAAAAAGCAAGCATTTAAAAATGCAGAGAGAAGAAAACAGCAGGTTGGAAATTTATAATGCCTAATATATTTAAATACATTATCTAACCTATCTTTTTTTTTGAACAAACTATACTAGTACATTAGCGCAGAAGAGAAAGAAAGGTGGACTCCAGCTTACCTGTTCTTTCTTCAACAGGCGACTCCTCAACTGTCAGCTTCTATTAGGAGATAATAATTTAACATACGTTGACTTTGACGATAACGAGAGTACAACAAGTAATCTTGTTTGAAGGGTAAATACTAACACAAATAACCTTTACAAATATTTCATACATTCTAATTTTGCTTAACACTACTTTAGCTTAGTCACTGTAGTGTAAAGAGTAGTTGATAACTGAAGGAAACATGCTGGACTGGTAGCATACTATATTGTTATTGTCTCCTTTTTTTTTGCCCCTTTTAAAGTGACTTTTTTTTTTTTTTTTTTTTTGCTTATAAAAGAGCCTTTTTTTTCTTCTCTCTTTTCTCTTTTCTTTCTTTTTTTATCATCTCTTTCGCTTATTTTTTTTTTCAATAAAAACTATTCATAACTTATAACTCATATCACAATAGACATAGGTGCTTTTAAAAGTTACTTTATTTTATAGGGCTAAAAAGCTACTTTTATTATACAAACTTATAGGTTTAACTCTCTAGGGGTCATGGATCTTTCTGAGCAATAAGGTACTCAAATTTACTTTAAGTCTTTAAACTATAACGACTTATGCTAATGCTTCTCCTTCTTGGACATTAGGAATCTTGGAGTTTTTTCTCACAGCTTAAAGCTGAATATTACTTTTTTAAGGTACATCTTTGACAAATTAAACAATTAAATACGTGTATAGTAACTTCTTCTTTAAATTCAAAACAGTTTATTTGTATTTCAATCATCTTATTGTATAGCAATGGTAAATTTGAAAATATATCACTCTAAACTACAAACATCTAATTATCTTTCTTTATTTTAGGTAATACTTTCGAATTTGACTCTTTGGTCTATGGCAAGTATGTAATGCTGGATCCTAGTAGTAATAGACTTTCTCAAGTCATATTGTCACATCAAGGCATGATTAATATTTGGCTGTTGCTTTTCTAGACTTTTTTTTTACATTTGTTACTATTATCTATAACGCTCATTTACATGTATATAAAATAAATAAAATGTTCCATTTGTTCACATTATAATTCTTAATCTGTCTCTATAAGCCATATTATTATAGACGCATTCAAATATTCGTTTTTTTTTATATCATATTTCTATTCGTTTTAAAGTTCAAACGATACCATATTTTGTATATTTATGGCCGTTATACGGTCTTTATTTCACTGAAGACAGTAATTTGTTTACGCTCTTTAGAATATATTTTACCGTCATTAGGTTGTTTTACACTCTCTTTAGCAAATATAATTCTGCTCGTATCATAATTTTTACGATACTTAGTGAATAATATACTGAATTATTAAGAGTAAAAAAAACCGTCGTCAGTAATCATATTACTGAAATTATCAGTATTTTTTTTTCTATCCTTCGAATTTTAATTACTGAAATTATTAGTATTTTTTTTTCTATCTTTAGAGTTTTAATTACTGAAATTTTTAGTATTTTTATTTCTACCTTCAGTATTTTAAATACTGAAAAATTCAGTAATTAAATTTCTATCTTCAGGGTACATTGTAACTCATATATACTGAATTTTAGCTGTAAATTTTCAGTGTATATGTACACTGAACATAGTATTTTATTTTCTTCTAGTGGCCATAATGTAATTTTGTCTTCCTGGTACCTCTCACCAGCCCGTCTGATTACCTTAGCACCTCCATCATTACCTGTAACCGTGAATCTCGATTCATCTGACCAGATGACAGATGCCCACTTGCCGAACGACCAATCAACTCTTTGTTTACACCATTCGAGTCGCTTTTTCATATGTTTAGGTGTTAAACTTGGTTTGCGTGCTGGTGTGTAAATTCCAAACCCATTTTCTACCAAATATTTTTTGAGAGTTTGAATACAGATATTGACACCTGCTTGAGCCAATAGTGCGTTATGAACCCGAAGTGGCTCAAAAGGAAAATTTTTCACACTTCGAACTATAGCTCTTGTGTCTCTATCAGAAACTTTTCTTGGTCTTCCAGTACTTTATTTTGGTATGGCAGTACCATTTTTCTTGATTCGCTCTATACAACCAAACACGGTTGAAGTATTGAGGTTCATTTTTCGTGCAATGTCCACAATCTTACAATTACCGAACTCATATGCACCCGAGATCTGACCGTATTGGTAATCGGTGAGATCCTTATACTTTTGGTGTTGTACGTTAGTGATGTCTTGCATTATTGAAGCGATCGTGTTTGGAAAAGTGGTTCAAACTTAAAATAAAAGTAATAGACCCTTACAATAAAAAAACTGAAATTTTAAAAAATCCATATCTTTATTCACTCCGACTGTATATCTTTTTTTTACCATCTGGGTGAATTTCAGAAAATTCTGGCTCACCAAATGCTTGATTCAATGAGAGATTTACCAAATAGTACCCACTTTTGATTCTCTCATTAAGCATACTGGGAGAAACATCAGTATGTACTCTGTTTTTCAATACTTCAGGTACTAATGGTAAACAAGGAAGAATACTCAAGCTACTACACTTGACATGGAACTTTTCTTCCAAAGTTGGACCAAGAAAAGAATGTCCAACTTCTTGTTGAACCATTGATCCACTTACAGATGCCATCAATGGTGTCTTATAATCCATGAATGTATTTAAAGTCCAATTATAGTCATAGTTCTTAATTGCCTTTTCTAAGATACCGATATCACCAATAACTTTGATAAAGTATCGCTGTTAATCATTAATATGTTTATACATGTTAATGCATATTTTAAAAAATAAGGATTGCGCTTTAATAATTTAGATACAAAAACTTACGCTTTGAGAGGCTCATACACAGCTAAGTAAAACTCTTCAACATCTTCATAATTGGTAACTGTTCAGTAGCATGGGGAAGCATACTCCAAAAAAAACTGATATAATTGATTCCATAGTTAATATTACTTGATTATCTAAACAAAATTTGCTGTGTACATTGTTAATACAGATAAAATCTAAACTTATAGCTTTATTCAGATTGTATCACAGTGAGACTTAAACGGAAAATATTGTCTGTGTTAGATATCACAAAAAAAAGAGCTAATGCAGGAGGAAATCGATAATTTGTGAAACTATTATGGAATAATTTCTTCCACAAAAATATGTAACATGAATGTACGCAAGAAAAATAAAATGTGTTACAGGACACATGATGACAAAAAAAAGTCAGATAGTATAGGTATTAATATTTACATGTTACACGTTGCTAGTATATATGATAGGTGAGTATAGTACCTAGAAAGTATAAACAAAAAGCGAATATATATTGATTTTTGTAAGGATTAATTATGATACTCTAGCTAAGCTTTCAAAAGAGAAACTGTATATGCATATGTGTGTATATATCCATTTATACATAGCTACATAAGTATTTAAGAAAGAAAAATTATAATTTCAATTAGTCATAAAGTAAGTTTTATTTAAAAAATTATATATGGTAAGTCAATTTTCATTAATTCCTTGGCTCAAGCTATATATAATATACTTTCATATAGCAGATATAATTTATAGACGTAACTTTGCTTGAGGATACAAATTGTAACAAATTCCATACTGATTAATAGTAATATAAAATGATGCAAATACTCAAAATTCAAACTGTGTTAAAAAATAAGAAATTATGGATGCAATCAAAGGAAACACAGTAAATATAACAAAAAAAAAAAAATACAATCATTCGTAAAAGATGGAATGCTTTCAAAAATTTTAAATTAAAATAAAAAAATTAGCAGTCTTTTGTTGAAGAACATACGCCATCATAAACAAAAGAGTGATGCTTATGATCTAAAAAACAAATAAGTAGAAAAAAGACTGGTTAATGCTATTCAAAAATCATTATATCAATACATCGTTTAAAAATTAGAAGTAGGTAGATTATAATAAACTTTGTAAATCATACCAATTATGTAATTATATAATTGCTTTTGATTTGAGTCAAATTAAAATAATTGGATATGTGATATTTATTTCTCTTTTTAACTAGAATAAAAAACAAATGATATCAATTGATAAAAGTATTAATAAAACTGACCATCACAATTACTTTCATTAATACCATCGTATTGAAAGATATATATATATATAAGTTATATAGATAAAGATACATTAATCAAAATACAAATATTTGAAAGTAACTGTAATGGTAAGATAACTTTAAAAGAAAATAAAGTTAAATTAGCATTGAGAAATTAAAGGTGGTATATCTTTATCCGAGTTAAACAATAATAAATACCTTTGAATAACAAAAGAGAATGTCAAGGTAATTACAGATAGAACAATAACAGAAGAGAGATAGAATATAAGTTTATTAAAAGAGAATAATAAAAGTATAAAAGAATAATATGAATATTAAACAGATAAAAACGCTAACGCTGTATTTATATCCGTGAGCTGGTATTTATAATGGCTAGAAGAATATAATAATTAATCGGGAATTAGTGAAGTATTTGGTAAAGGAAAATAATAAGGAATAGTTGAATATATCCTAAGGATTATTAATAAGTAGTAAGATCTGGACTGGGTCGTTACATTACCCCCTCCTTAGGGAGGCTCGAGTACTCGAACGAGTTAAGCGAGACTTCGACAATTTAGGCTTATCAGGATAATGATCATGGAATTCCTTGATAGCTAATGGAGCATTTGCCAAATTCTTTTCATCTTCCCAAGTATCCTCAGACGGATCATCATAGCCTTCCCATTTCACTTTGTACTGAAGGTGGTTTCGATAGATTCTCGAATCAATAACTTCTTTTACTACAAATTCTTCGTGATCATCTACAACAATAGGTGGCGGTGGACTAGTGACTCTACCTTGGATATCAGGTAATTCGTCATTATTTTGAGGTGTAAGTAATGATACATGGAACACAGGGTGTATTTTCATAGAACTAGGTAGTTGTAACTTATAAGCATGTGAACCAATACGCTGTTGGATCTTGAATGAACCAATACGTTTATGATCTAGTTTCTTCATTGGCCTTTCTGTTGATATGTTACGTGTAGATAAATATACCTTATCGCCAACTTTCATATCTATTGTTGGTCTACGTTTATTGTTGTAATGCTTTTCTTGGTTATGTTGAGCATTGATTATTTCACTTTTAAGCTCGTCGTGTATACTCTTCATTTTTTCAATAAACTCGGTTGATGCTGGTACTGTTTCATCTTGATCTTGACATTGTAATAAATCAACCTTGAACTTCGGGTGGAATCCATAGTTTGCATAAAAAGGGGACAAGTTCGTACTACTTTGCGAGTGATTGTTATAACTGAATTCCGCATGTGGCAGGAGAGATACCCAATTATCCTGTTGGTAATTCACGAACATCCTCAGATACTGTTCCAGTGTTGAGTTAATCTTTTCGGTCTGACCATCAGTTTGGGGATGGAAACTTGTAGATATGCTCGGTTTAATATCCAACATAGATAACATTTGTTTCCAGAATTTCGAATTGAAAATAGCACCTCGATCAGATATAATTTCGTTAGGCAACCCGTGGTGTTTGTAAATTGTATCCATAAATAAGGTTGCTAATTCTTTTGCTGTTATTTTATCGTTACAGGCCACGAAATGAGCCATCTTGGTTAGTTTATCCACCACAACCCAAATACAATTATGACCTTGTGAAACCGGTAACGAGACAATAAAATCCATGCTAATCGACGACCAAGGCATTTCTGGCACTTGTAATGGCTTTAAGAATCCTAACGGTAGCTTGTGAGAGGTTTTACCCCGAATACAGGTAGGACAGTTATTCACATATCTATTTACGAATTTCTTTATGCCAGCCCACCAAAAACTCCTTGATAATAATTCGTATGTTTTGGCTCTTCCAAAATGACCGGCAGGTAACGAATCATGATGCTGTTCTAGTAACTTGAGTTTCAATTCATTATCATCAGGGATACATACTCTTGAATTGAATAATAATAATTTAGAGTTTTCGTCAATCCCGTAATTATTGATACTCTTGACGACTTGATTGGGATGATTTTTTGGATCCAGGAGTATTTGGTAAATATAATTCAAGTCCTTATCTAACTTGATTTTTTCGAGAATTTCATTAGATAGTGTTTGATTCAAATTAAGCTTTGAAGCGGTAGTACTTGATAAAATTAATTGACCCGGTTTCAGTAGTGTATTCACCGGTTGCTTCTCCCCCTCCTTAAAATCGAAATCAGGTCGTCTACTAAGCGCATCAGCTCTGCCATTTTGTTTAGCAGTACGGTATTGTATCACGAAATTATATGCTGATAGCTTTAATGACCATCGGGCTTGTCTTCTATTTAGCTGTTTAGTATGCAAAAAATATTCTAGGTTTTTGTGATCAGTCAAGACTAAAGTTTTTTCGTTACACCCTTCTAGATACTGACGCCAATGTAAGAAACAATCCACGATACCGAGCATCTCCTTGTCGTAAATTTCATAATTAACTTCAGCAGGTAGAAGTTTGCGCGAATAATAGGCGATTGGATACAGTTTTCCGTCATCACCTTCTTGACTGAGAACACCTGCGATAGCGAAATCACTAGCGTCGGTTTCTAAAACTGATTTTTTTCGGGTGAGAAAATCTTCAAAATTGGATTTGTTGAAAAAATAACTTTTAGCTTTTCAAAAGCCTCATTTTCTTCTTTTTCCCACTTTAACCCCTTCGTGTTTTTCCTTAATAGATTCGTTAACGGTAATGTCAAAAGCGAGTAGTTGAAAATAAACGACCTATAAAAGTTTGCAAACCCGAGGAATACTTGAATATAGTGTACATTAGAAGGTGTAGGCCATTCCAAAATTGCTTTTACTTTTTCTTGACACATGGAAATACCATTTACACCAATCCTTTAACCTAAAAACTCCACTTCGTCTTTGTCGAACTCACACTTGTCTGCTTTTACATAGAGTTCAGCATCCAATAATTTCTGTAGTACTAATTCTACTTGAGACGTATGAAGATTAAGGTCACCATCCGTGTATATCAGTATATCATCCAAGTAGCAAATGCAAAACACATCTAGGTATTCTCTCAATACTTCATTGATAAACGCCATAAATGTACTGGGACTGTTTGTTAACCCGAAACTAAGTACATTGTATTCGAAATGACCATATCTTGTTCTGAACGCTGTTTTCCATTCATCACCTTCGGCTATTCTAATACGATAATAGGCGTTACGGATATCCAGTTTTGTAAAATATTTAGCAGATGACAACCTATCTAACATTTCCTTTATTAATGGTAGTGCAGTTCTATCCTTGACTGTAATTTTGTTTAGACCACGGTTATCGATACACAATCTGAGGCTCCCATCTTTCTTTTTTGCGAACAATACCGGTGCACCACAAGGACTAGTTGACTTTTTGATGAACCCTTTAGCTAGATTTTCCTTAAGATACTCAGATAACTCTTTTAGTTCTGCTTGATTAAGTGGGTATATTGGGCCAAAAGGTGGCAACTTTCCTTCTTCTAATACAATTTTATGGTCACAGGGTCGACGAGGAGGAAGAGTGTCCGCCTTTTTCTTACTGAAGACTTCGATAAGGTGGTTATATTTCTCAGGAATGGCAACTGTTTTGTCATCTTTAGGTTTACTGTCGACCTGATTATTTGATGAACAGATCATTGTAGACTCAGTCGAGAGATAATTTGAACTCTTTAAACAACTTGTACATCGTTTTGAGCTGAAGACAATCTGGTGTTGGGACCAAATAATCATAGGATCATGTTTTTTAAGCCAGGGGATCCCAAGTATGATTGGATATTGTCCCAATTTTGTAACATCAAACGTCATATTTTCTTCGTGTAGTCCAATTGTTATTTGCGCTGAGATGTCGTGTTGTACTTGACCAGAACTGATAGGAGTTCCATCAACGGTAAATACATCAATGGGATTAACGTTCTTACTCAATGGAATCCCGTTATCTAGACAAAACCCTTTATCAATAAAACTAGACATAGCTCCTGAATCGATCATTGCACAAGTAGAAATGACGTTATCTCCAATTGACAAATCCACATCTACAACAATGTGTTCAGAATCTTCGATAAAATTAGGTACAGTAGTCAAGGTAGCATAAAGTGATAATTGAGAATTTTTATTAACTTTAGTACTCGAAGGCGTTTGACTTCCTTGAGCTTGGATAAAATTTTAAAATTCACTATACGTAAGAATATTGGTATTTCCTTCAGTAGTTACGGTGAAAGTAGGGGAAAGAACAGCACCAAGAACTTTCTTCGTAGACTTTTTGGGACAAGAGTCAAGTAGGTGACCAGACGAGCCACAGTAAAGGCATAAGCCTTCATCCCTTCTCTTCTGTTTTTCCTTATTTGACAATGGTTTAAACTTCTTATCAGAGGTGGTAGCATCAACTTCCATAGGACCAGGACCGTTATTTGCTACTTTTGAATTATGATTGTCGTAATTATTATGGTGATGATAATTGTGATGGTAACTATCTTTTTGGTGGTAGTCGTGATGGTGACTATGTTGGTTGTGTTTATTTTGAGACCGGTAGTTAGAATTATGACGTTGGAAATTGAATTTTGCATCTAATTGAATAGCGGCAGCATATAGAGACGGTCCGTATGCAGGTAAATCCTTTAATATCAATTCATTTGACACACGATAATTCAACCCATTCATAAATATGGTAGCTAACGCGGCATGATTAAACTTGGAAATAATTGCTAGTCTTTTGAATTCGGCGACATATTCACTTGCAGTTCGATCACCCTGTTTAATAACTAACAATTGTTGTTGAGCGTCTGCCACCGCATTGACATCTGCAAACATCACCCTTAAAGCTTGTAAGAACAATTCATAATTATTCAGACAAGGTTCTTCATTTGGTGTGTTATTCGTAGCCAAAAAGGGTTGAGCCCATTCAAAAGCAAGATCCGTCATGAATGAACAAGCATAGAACACTTTGGTTTTCTCATTCGGGAATCTTTCAGGCTGATAAGCAATTGCCATGTTGACTTGGGTAATGAAGTTTTCTAAATTGTTGGTTTTTCCTTTTCCTCTGGTGGTACCGGAGAATACTTGTGGGTCATTGAGTTTGACGGGCATTACCACATGTTGTACCGGTATCGTGGTAACGGGAGGATTAGTTAGTAAGGTACCAATTTCTTCAATTTCTGCATTTGTAAGTTCAGCATGGGATTGTAACTTGAAAATTAGGGAAGCGATTCTTTCTGCCATATTCGGAAATTAATTTGACAGTAAGAAAAGGAAAATTAAATAATTGATTTGAAACAGAATCTGATCTTGACAGGACCAAAAAAACAGGAAGAATGAGTAGACTGGACTAGACTACCCAAAGAACGGACAAGAGATACTGGAGCGTTTTTATACTGTAATGGTAAGATAACTTTAAAAGAAAATAAAGTTAAATTAGCATTGAGAAATTAAAGGTGGTATATCTTTATCCGAGTTAAACAATAACAAATACCTTTGAATAACAAAAGAGAATGTTAAGGTAATTACAGATAGAACAACAACAGAAGAGAGATAGAATATAAGTTTATTAAAAGAGAATAATAAAAGTATAAAAGAATAATATGAATATTAAACAGATAAAAACGCTAACGCTGTATTTATATCCGTGAGCTGGTATTTATAATGGCTAGAAGAATATAATAATTAATCGAGAATTAGTAAAGTATTTGGTAAAGGAAAATAATAAGGAATAGTTGAATATATCCTAAGGATTATTAATAAGTAGTAAGATCTGGACTGGGTCGTTACAGTAACAACAGTTAACTTAGAACATTAAATATAAGAGCTTTGATATCTTTACTTTTTATTCTAATAGCAAAACTTTTTGTACTTCTAAGTTAATTGAATAGAATTGATCTATGGAAACTTTATAAAGTTCTTTCGTGTATATGATATTTACAGTGGGTACATGACAGTTGGCATGTATTGTAAAGCTGACAATATCTATAAACTTTTAGAATAAAAAAGATCAAATTGATATCAAAGTATGGTATATTACAAACTACAATATAATATATTAACTGCTATATTTATTCTATGAAAAAAAAACTATCACCTTAATATCACTAATGCATAAAAAAAAAAGATTTAAAATAACCAACTTTTTTCAACCATATCAAACCCTTTTGTTTAACTTCTGTTATTTAAAGACCGATGCAATAATATCTCCTTCAGTCCATATAATACAATCCAAGTCCATCATAAAGTGTTTCATACATATAATTTTTTCGAAATTGAAAAAACAAGCACCCCACAAATCAATATTCAAATCAATGTAAATAAACTATACCTGGTAATCATCAATACACAGATCCATTTTACCTCCTCTCTTACATATCTCTTCTTGCCTATTATAACAAATATAGTTGGCAGGACACTTAATGATTTATTCTATATATTCCAGACTGATGAAAGAAATCTCCGTTTCTGATTACCTTATTTGTAGAATTTATAAAAAATTATCAATTACCATAAACGTCGATTTTTAGCAAAAGAAAAAAAAAAACTTTCATAGCAAAAAAATAAAAGAAATCCTGTTATAAGCTTGTAAACTTAAATACCCTTGGAGAACTTTCTTTACTTGGGCTATGAATAAATGACTATAAAGTTCAGTCATTAGCAAAAAATTACAAACAAGATCTAATGTTAAAAAAAATATGAGCTAATTCCATGAAAGGGCCACTCACTTCTTTAGTTACAGGTTACCGAAATACTTCGACGAGCTTAAAGTTGAAGCCTAAAGTGGCTTGTTGCTTAAAGAACGTTGATTTTATAGATTTATTTTTTGAGAAAAAAAGATAAAGGGAAGAATTTTTTTTTTAATCTAGTTGATAGAGGCTGAGTAAAATATGGCTTGTCAGTAGAATATAAATAAACCTAAAAACTGAAATAAATAGAATGCAAATAATCAAAACCAAATTATCAAAACTAAATAAGCAAAATCAAAAAAAAAAGTTCTGTTTCTTGTTTTAAAGTATTTTATTTTAATCGTTAGATTGTAATAAGTATAATATTATTACAAAGCAACAAATCCATAGTAGCTACAGGTTAAGATAAATATATGTTTTCAAAATTAAATTAAAAAAATAAAAAATGCTTTTTGTTTTTGACTTATTAGGCGCTTTCATAGATTTATCAGTTAATCCATCGGTTTAAAATAATGTTCATTTTATTTGAGGAAGAAATATTTATAATTAAAAAAAAATGATTTACTCGCCTAGTTTGGGGAGTAAACACTTTTTATATTTGTCGAATTTACCCCGTCGTGGTACAGGATTACTAAACATGATAATTTTCTACAGCCTGAACTCCCACCAAACTTATTAAGTGTTTATTAAAGCAAGATCATGGTTTAATGCTGGCATAGGCAAACCACATTATTTTCTCATTGGTCAATTACATAACAGGTTGTCATATATGGAAAGTGACAGTAACAAGAGTTTGTTTAACCTTGCATGTATTTCCGATCAAAGTAACTCGCCAATAGATACGCGTAATTATAACTGAGAAGAATCTAGAATCTAACACAAGATGAAGACATTATATCATATCAAATTATTATCATAACAAAATTATTTCATAGCAAATTACATCACATCCTTTTAATCATCATTATAACTTATAACCAATAATCATCATGAACATACCTACCTTTACCATATTTATAAACATCTTCTATGATATCAAATGTGACAAAAGATTAAAGAAGCTGTAAGGATCACTTGATTTCTCTAAAGATTATAAAAACTTTGAAAGATGGTCGTTGAGAACAAAAGAAAGTAATTGAGCAGAAGCATTTGAATGGCTTCGAGCAAAGACCCCGGAAGAAAAAACGCGGTTAGAAAGAAAAAATGGGACAAGATTTTCCGAGTTACACCGCTTTGATTATTTTGATGTTGTTCGACAGTCATGTATCGA
Source organism: Pilaira anomala (assembly GCA_025716855.1). NCBI lineage: Eukaryota > Fungi > Mucoromycota > Mucoromycetes > Mucorales > Mucoraceae > Pilaira > Pilaira anomala. The sequence continues at coordinate 7,537 of JAIXMQ010000156.1, read as the reverse complement.
TCCTATGCACAACTTGTTGTTAGGTACATCTAAAAGGATGGTAGAAACTTGGAAAGATCAGGGGTTTATTACTGATCTAGAGAAAATACAACAGCAAGCAGATAAAATTGAGCTAACAACTGGCTACTAAAGCTTGGAGACCAAAATCATTGGAAATTTTTCTAATATGAAAGCAGACAACTGGAAAAGTTGGTGTTTAATTTTGGTGTATGTTATTTTTCCATACTAATAAGAATTTCTTTATAAAAGATGTTTTACCTAGAAAACACATGGAGCATTGGATGAAGTTCGTAAATGCATGTAGATATATTCTGAAACCAACAATTCATAAAAACAATTTCAGCAAAGCTCATAAGCTATTTTTGGATTTTAAAATTGGATGCAGTGAACTTTATGGAAAGTCAAGCTTATCAATGAATCATTATTTACATGCTCATTTAAAACAAGCAACTTAAGATTTTGGTAGTCCTTACGCGTATTGGCTTTTTGCTTTTGAACGATGCAATGTATATTTAGGATCATTCAACACAACAACAAAAAAGTTGAATTGCCGTTTATGAAAAAATGCCTAGAAGCATCTAATCTCAAATCAAATATTAACAGCATGATTAGTCGCATTAAATCAAGCTTCGCACCAATTTCTACCGGTGAGATGCGTTACTTGTAAAAGCTCGAAGGTTATTTAGAAAAATTTTTTTTCAGTCTGATAATAGATCGAGTCGTGTTAGAAAACAAGAACTAGAAGGATCAATTTCATCCATGTATCTTGATATCACGCTTAATCTTGATAACAACTTGAATGGATATGAAAATGTGGTAGGTGGTATAACTCCTACTACGTTTAAAGGTGTTCGAATGGCTCCTGCCCATTATTCTTGATTGATGGATTTTATGATATATGTAGTATAGAATGATCAGACCATGCTGCATTTAACCTATTAATTCCAGTATCCTGTAATTTGTTTTGTAAAATCTGTCCTATATAAATGTAATCAATTACCGATGAAATCAATGAATTATTTCTCGTTTGTTCAAACGTGGGCACCATTGTTAAGATTCATTTGCATAGTGTTGTAAAAGCAATGTTCTATTAATTTTATCCATGTAAATGAAGTGGTAGTAGATAATGTCCTAGGACGTAATAGCGAATATTTGAAGTCACCAGAAATGATTAATTGGTTGAAATCAATTGTGTTCTGGTAAGCATATAGCATATTAGTTAATTGAGTAAAGAATTCCCTACTTTGAGGATGGCTGTTGAAGGAGCGTATATTTTAAGTACAGTACCCGCTCTATTTAAGGCCGTTCGATTTAAGGCCTTTCCAATTTAAGGCCGCAGTTCTCTGCAAAATTTGGCCATATTTAACTTCCTCAAGTCAGAAATAAGGCTATGATACGATTTAAGGCCACAAAAGTCTGAAATTTTTTTCAGCCTTAAATAGAGCGGGTACGGTATATATAATGTTTCATAAAATTTTTGAGGTTGATCAATTTGACAAAGTTGAAAACGATCTTCTACAAAAAGATGAGATGTATCGATAGTAGTAATTTGGTAATTAGAAGATAAAAAACAATACCAACCTATTTAGTTCAAGTAGATGATTGAGATTGGAAATGAATGTTGAGAGAGTTGATAATTTCAGTTCTCTTAGCCTGTGTTTCTTGAAAGCATACAATATTGATATTTTGTTCCTTGATGTAACGAATGTATTCAGATTGTGTTTGAGGTAATCCAGATTTAACTAGACTGTTGGCATTAAGTGAAGCATAGTGGCATAGTATATATTTCGACATAATCATTTAATTAATTTGATTGTGGATTGGCCTAGGAAGAGAGGTCTTCCTCAATAAATTGAGAAGGTTGACGATTAGCAATGCTGGTGGAATTATTCAAGTGGGCATATTTAGTGCGTTATTACCAGGAGATTAATGCTGCAGCTCTAGAGGTACGTTGTACCAATCTCCATTCTCTTTGGTTAACACTGGAGCAATTCGTGAGCCTGATAAAATTCTTGGACTGTTTGATCTATCTTTGCAGGAGTAAATTTTGCTAAGTGCTCGATGGTAAGTGTTAACTCATCTCGGTAAATTTGTTCAGTGTCATATATATTAGATCCATCATCGGAGACTGACATATAGTCACTGTTCTTATCAACTATTTGGCCATCTAAGTCTTTTTTATTATCTGAAGGAGGTAATGGAATAGTTTCTTCGGTAGAAGGTAACGCGGGATTAAATTCATGTTTCGAATGAGTTTTCCTTCTTTCTTTTTATTTGGAACCATAGTGGAATTGCGACGGGTAGATTTATACGATCTATAACCTTGTTCATGACAGGAATAACACAGAACTCGAGCTTTAGAGAAGTCACAATTAAACTTGGTGTGTCCGTTGTGATGGTAATGTCTACACCACGTAGGCATATTGCTCCAAGTGGCGCAAAAAACATCTGTCGTGGATTCCATCCAACTAATTTGATGGCTTAAATTTTGGTATGGTATATCCGGAGTCACAGGATTTTATGAAATATCTAGGACAGCATAACCACTACGCATAAAAAGGCGTGTAGCTTTCTCAGTTGAAATACCAATGTCGAGCACATTGCCAAAAACAGCTAAACTCGTTTTAAGTCCGTTGAGTACTTCCTCAGGTGTGACAACTTTAAATTAATAATTTGGGCCCGCTCATTAATTGCCTTACAAGGTAGTACCCGAAGATGAGCATCCGGAAAATTAAGCCCATTACGTTGAATGTCGTTTGAAACGTTTGCTGGAGTGACATAGACTTCGAGATAACGGGTGGGTCCTTCACTCAGTGCAATACAAGCGTGAACATTTGGGTGTTGTTTTTTCAATTCAACCATACATTTTTGATCATAGTAGTGTGGTTTACATGAAATAATATCGAAAAGAAAAGCTCCTGCGGAGCGAGAGGAACGATAAATACGTGTTTGGTGTATACGCGTAATATCTGTATTCTCCTGTTGAGTTGGAGTGATATCAGTATGTAGCAAGGAGACGTTGGTTGCCCTAGTCGCCTCGGCGTAGGTTTTATTGTTAGATTTTGGCACGGAGGAAAACATGATTCTTTAATAAAATACAATATTTCATATGATTAAATAAAAAGTAGTCACAGTGGATTGAAAAAATGCACCCGAAAGAGCTGATTCAGCCTTAACTTTGAGCGAGTCTTTTTATTTTATCTCTTATACATATATTTTTTACATTATTCATTTTGCCCACAATCTTGTATTGGTATGATTTTATTTTCTTTTTATTTAAAACTTAAAACTAATAATAAAACAGTTGGTAAATTTATTTAGCTTAAATCAGACAGTCTCAAATTACACCTCCAAATACACCTCCAGTGCAAACTTATGACCGCTTTTTTTTGCGTGTGGGGGTGTTTTTTCGAATAAATAAAGCAGTAATATAATTCAGGAACATTTCTTCATTTCCAACCTGATATTTTAAATAAACATATTTTATAATGTACCAGCAAACCGAAAACACAAAAACTAACATGAATGTTGAATTCGATGAGGAATTTCGCATTGGAAAAAGTTTGCCTCAGCTGAGCAAATGAAAGCCATTGTTAAAAAATTTGGGAAAAAACATAACATAGTGTTTTCTATTTCAAAATCCACTCCCTCAAAAGGTCAATATGTTTACATTTGTAAGAACGGAGGGTACAAACGAGATAGAATTGACGATAAAATATTGAGAAAAAATACAAAAAAAGCAGGCAAAAATTTGGTTGCCCAGCTTACATTTAAGTTTATAATCTCACTGTAACTGAAAACCAATTTAGGCAAAATCATGGAGTACAACAGGATCTAACTATCTATGCTATTTATCGTAGAAAAGAGCCAGAAGTAATGGACACTATATTTAAAATGTTATCTAGCAGTCATTAAGATTCTCTAGGCAGTGTTATGGCTGTAAAGTTCGAGTTTATCTTTGTTACTATTTCCAGATACTGATTTTTTTTTGTGGTACAGTGCATCTATTCTTAAATCGAAAATTTTTAGCCCTAGCTACTTTTTTTTAAAAAAATGTAAATTTACTACCAAAAAAGTAATTTAATCATTTATAATAAACATATATCTTTTAAATTAAATCTGTTAAAGATATGTATGAAAACAGAAATTTAATTTTGATAAAAAAAAATTTCAAAATAAGTTGATAAAATATCGACGTAACAGCAGGGCCGACTAGAAAATGTCCAGCTATTTTGGCAACCAAAATTCATATCAGAGCAGTATCAGCCAATGATATTGCAGTATATGGTTACACCAATTTTTAAAATGTTACAGGAAGAGGCTTCAGATATAGACATCAACAAAATTGGGATTGAAGAAGTTCTCCAAATTTTAAAATCACATGATTAACTTCTTTTGATTCAATAAAAAATTATTTACTCATATTATATGAGTTCAGACAGAAAATTTAAAAGTGTTTTATTGGTTTAAACTATAAAAAGCTGTGAGAGTTTCCTAAATGAGTAACTTTTTTATATGAAAACTGAGTTTTAACCCAAAAACTGAGAATGTCCGTTTTTTAAAAAAAAATCGATTTTAGAATATATGCACTGTTTTTGATAGTTTAAACCAATAAAACACGTTTATATTTTTTGTGTGAACTGTGGACAATCAGTAATTAATGAGAAAAGACTTAGGGTTGATTTATTAGATAAAATAAAACTGAAAGAACTCTTCTAAACTAAAATAATAATCATCTTTTATATCTTGAATATCCTGATGAGTTGTGTTTGAATAAGGACCGTATTTTTGATGGGTTTAAATGAATCTATACCCAACTCTTCTGCTTTTGAATAAGTACGTTCTACTCTTTCGAATTGACCATAAATAATCGTGGATCCTATCTACCCGATTGGATAACAACATATCTGGTTCCTGACTAAAGATCTCCTTGTAATTAATTACATGGTTGTTATTAGTCTGGATTCCGTTGTTACAGATTTCATTGGTAAATGCGCATACTTTTAAATTGACAAGAGCTATTTTTCTATCATACGACCTGATCAACCTTATTCTTAGATTGATATCATATTTTCCCAGTTTCGAGATAGAATTGACAGTTGCTAGGATAATCTTTATTCCAACAATGTTATTCTTTTTTATTTATTTTGTAAACAAGTTATATAATATTACTATTTAATATTAATAGATTAATAATGTATTTTTGCCAGTAATAGCCGTTCTTACCCCAACACAAGGTAGCTAAGCTTGTATCGAGACTATTACCGGTAAATATCTCTTATTTTCTATTAATATGAATTGAGTACAGTGCATCTATTTTTAAATCATATATTTTAAGCCCTAAGAAAATTTTTTTAAAAAAATGGGAATTCACTACCGAAAAAATAAAATTAATCAACCGGAATAATCATACTTCAATTAAATAAAGCATTTAAAAGAGATCTATGAATAGAAAAGTTTATTTTTGCTAAAAAAAAATTTCAGAATTTTCTCACGAAATATCAACTTAATAGCAGGGCAAGCCCCACAATGTCCAGTCAATTTCGGATTCCGAAGTTAATATCGGAGCAACTCCAGCCAATAATATTGCAGAGTTATGTTACACCGGAGATTAAAACTTTGAGCTGAGGCCATCTTTATTAACATAACTAGACTAAACCCAATTCCTCGGATCCCATACAGTAAAAAAAAAAAAAAAACCAACAAACTGGATTAAAAAACTAATAACTTTTACAGTAATTTTGAGTTCCATCGGTGGTAATAAACAATTTGCTTAACGCAATCTATAAAACATTTAGCTATTTGAGAAAAGTTCTAGTTATAAGTTCAACTTAACCTATTTGCATACACCAATAATTCAACTCAAACAATTTTCATTATATGTACACAATAATTCAACTCAACTAATTTGCATTATACACAATAATTCAACTCAACCAATTTGCATACACAATACTTCAACTCAACCAATTTGCATACACAATAATTCAACTCAACCAATTTGCATATACAATAATTCAACTCAACCAGCTTGCATACACAGTAATCCGTATTGAAAAACTATAAACTTTACAGCAATTCCGAGTCCTATAAGCCGCCTTTAATTACTTGAAAAAAAAAATTAACTTATAAGGTCAACTTAACCAATTTTATTTACTATAATTCAACTCAACCACAATTTGCATACATAAATCACTAAGTACGTATCATAGAAAGCTGTCTATATTGTACTCAACTCTCTCTTTTTTTTTTAATATAAATACTCCTTCTATTTAATTCACAAAAAAAAAAAAACTATCATAATTTTTATTTATAAACTTTTTAAACTATACAATGGGCAGACATAACAAAAGAATGGCACATTTATTGAATATGCAAGAAAAAATTGCTAGCAGACGTGAAGAAGCTGCTGCAAAGGAAGTCAGTGATAATGGTAAGCATCATTAAGTAATCAACAATAATTAAAAACTCTTATAATCTAACTATTTTTTTTTATGTAGAAGTAACTATAAATAACGTTCTTCAACATAAGGAACAAGTTACAAAATATCGTCGCACTCTTGATTTATCAGATAGACAAAAGCGTAGAAAGGTTCAACAGAACAAGGAGAAGGCTAAAGGAAGCATGAAGTTGTCCAGTTTTTTTTGTCCTAAATCATCGGACCTCTCGATGCAAGAAGCTGGCCCCTTAGAAGAAGATGTTGTTCCAATTGAAGAAGAAGGATTCTCAATTCAACAAGATGTAACTTCTGTTCCGGTAGTATCTGAAGTCGAAAGAATAAAAAACGCCATGGTTTTATTAAGCAATGAATTATTACCAAGAAATAATAAAAAATCATCCCAGCAAATCGAAGGAACCTATGAGGCTTACAAGCGTTCAGCAGTATATGAATATTTTACTAATAGATTGAATGGATTGAATAAATCTCAATCATCAATCAAGGCCGCTGAAAAATTCTGGTTCAAAAAGGCAACCCATTACCGTAGCAGCATGGTAATTAAGTACGCAAAAGAGTACATGGAGACTGGGGATATTACTAAAAGCGCTCAAGGTAAACATGTCAAGAGAGTATCAGTTTTGGACGACAACAATATCAAAAGAAAAGTCATTGAATGGTTCAGATCAATTCCAAGAAGTCATAGATGTATTCCTTTACTTCAAGCTCATTTGAAGAATGTGATTCTTCCTGAATCTGTTGATCGTGATGATCTTAATATCGAGCTTGATTCTGATAATGCAGTAACAAAGCCTCTCTCCTCAGAATGTATTAGAAGAAAGCTCATCGAATGGGGGTTTGATTTCAAGTGCCTTAGTAAGTACGAGCTCATTTGTACTTAAAAATAAATCTAACATTATAACTTTTAATTTAGAAAATGCTGTATACTATGATGGTCATGAAAGAGAGGATGTAATCGCCTACCGTTTATTGTGGTCCAATAGAATTATGGAGTATCAAAAGCTCTCGCAGGAGTATGGTCAAGATGATGTCAGTGTTGAGCTTCCCTTGGATCTGCCTGCTGGTGTAAAGCAGCATGT
>JAIXMQ010000155.1:0-25227 GCA_025716855.1 Pilaira anomala | reverse complement strand
ATTTCGTAATCCGAAATTGACTGGACATTGGGGGGCTTGCCCTGCTATTAAGTTGATATTTCGTGAGAAAATTCTGAAAATTTTTTTTAGCAAAAATAAACTTTTCTATTCATAGATCTCTTTTAAATGCTTTATTTAATTGAAGTATGATTATTCCGGTGGATTGATTTTATTTTTTTGGTAGTGAATTCCCATTTTTTTAAATTTTTTTCTTAGGGCTTAAAATATATGATTTAAAAATAGATGCACTGTATATTTTTTAAAAAAAAAAGGATATAACATAGGTTTCATTGAAGAATTATGGATGGTTCAAAAAAAGTATTTTTATTTAATTGAATTTCTATGTAATTGTTTGAAAATGAGAGTATAAACAATTGTTATTATGTCTACATACATATAATTACATGAAAAACATATATAAAACATTTGAAAAAAAATATTAAACACTTAATAAGTTTGGTGGGAGTTCAGGCTGTAGAAAATTACCATGTTTAGTAATCCTGTACCACGAAGGGGTAAATTCGACAAATATAAAAAGTGTTTACTCGCCAAATTAGGCGAGTAAATCATTTTTTTTTAATAATAAATATTTCTTCCTAAAATAAAATGAACATTATTTTAAACCGATGGATTAACTGATAAATCTATGAAAGCGCCTAATAAGTCAAAAACAAAAAGCATTTTTTATTTTTTTAATTTAATTTTGAAATCATAAATTTATCTTAATCTGTAGCTACTATGGATTTGTTGCCTTTTAATAATATTATACTTATTACAATCTAACGATTAAAATAAAATACTTTTTCATAGAGAGTACTTTAAAACAAGAAACAGCACTTTTTTTTTGGTTTTGCTTATTTAGTTTTGTTAATTTGGTTTTGATTATTTGCATTCTATTTATTTCAGTTTTTAGGTTTATTTATATTTTACTGACAAGCCATATTTTACTCAGCCTCCATCAACTAGATTCAAAAAAAAAAATCTTCATTTTATCTTTTTTTCTCAAAAAATAAATCTATGAAATCAACGGTTCTTTAAGCAACAAGCCACTTTAGACTTCAACTTTAAGCTCGTCGAAGTATTTCGGTAACCTGTAACTAAAGAAGTGAGTAGCCCTTTCATGGAATTAGCTCATATTTTTTTTAACATTAGATCTTGTTTGTAATTTTTTGCTAATGACTGGACTTTATAGTCATTTATTCATAGCCCAGTAAATAAAGTTCTCCAAGGGTATTTAAACTTACAAGCTTATAACAGGATTTCTTTTATTTTTCCCCTATGAAAGTTTTTTTTTTTTTTTTTTTTTTTTTTGCTAAAAATCGACGTTTATGGTAATTGATAATTTTTTATAAATTCGACAAATAAGATAATCAGAAACGAAGATTTCTTTCATCAGTCTGGAATATATAGAATAAATCAATAAGTGTCCTGCCAACTATATTTGTTATAATAAGCAAGATGTGATATGTAAGAGCGGAGGTAAAATGGATCTGTGTATTGATGATTACCAGGTAGAGTTTATTTAAATTGATTTAGATATTGATTTGTGGGGTGCTTGTTTTTTTCAATTTCAAAAAAAATATATGTTTGAAACACTTTATGATGGACTTGGATTGTATTATATGGACTGAAGGAGATATTATTGCATCATACTTGGTCTGTAAATAACAGAAGTTAAACAAAAGGGTTTGATATGGTTGAAAAAAGTTGGTTATTTTGAATCTTTTTTATTTATTTATTAGTGATATTAATGTGATAGTTTTTTCTTCATAGAATAAATATAGCAGTTAATATATTAGGGGGTTTCAATCCGCATCTTAAAACTTGAAACTTAAAAACTGGATCGGAAAATATAGAATCCATCCAATAAATTCTTTGAGAATTTTTTTTAAGTTTTAAGAACCTATTCAGGTCCTTGAAACCTAGCAAAAGTTCCTTAAAAAATATTTTTTAAAAAAACACAATTACAAAACCATTTTTTTTTATTATTATCTATTTAAAACTGTTTTCATCATTATGAGCCTCAGCTCAGGATCACTCTCAGCCTCCCAAAAGAGATTACTCGTGGAAACGGCGAGACTGGTTGTTTCTTCACTATGGCGGATTCCTTGGATACTATTCGACAAAACTTGTTGGCAAAACGAACAAATTTTACATATAAATACTTGTTTGAGAAATAGCACTGCTCAATTTTTGGACCAACAATTTGTTGGAAAAGTTAACAAGTTTATTGTTGGAAATGCGACAAGTCCGTTCGTAAAGCAAACAAGTCTTTTGTTCTTTTTGTTAACAAGTATTGACGTTAAACCAACAAGTTCTTTGTTCGTTTTGTTAACAAATATTTACGTTAAACCAACAAGTGTCTTGTTCTTTTTGTTACCTCAGTTGTTCATAAAACAGCATTTATATATATATATATATATATATATATTTTTTTTTTTTTTTTTTTTTTTTTTTTTTTTTTTTTTACGTATAAAAATTAATTTATTATTTGAATTTTACTTTTATTTAATTATACAATATCGTTTATGTCATAGATACTTTGGGTCATGAGCAATTTATATATATATATATACATTATGTTTATTCATACCTCGTCAATAGCATGTATACATCAATTTTCTTATAAATATATAGGCCAAATACTCAAATATCATTCATACTCTCTACCAGATTTACCAAAACTTCAACTTTATAAAAATACCTACTCGCTTATTTCCAACACATGTGTTTCTTCAAGACAGCTTACTAGATTACTTGGGCAAAATGTAGAATCAAAAACTGATTGATTGGAAGGTCAAGATGAATTTAAAAAAAAAAGTCAGTAATGTAAGCCTGCGTAATAATATCAATTCAAGTGACACTTACTTCAATTCAGAAATGACCAATGTAAGTGTAATAACAAAATACAGATACATGTAGGAGGGAAACCGAAAGAAAAAAACAAAAAAGGACAACCTAAAAAAAAGTCAGTTATGTAAAGCAGTGAATCAATTTCCATGCATGTGACACTTACTTCAATCCAGAATTGGCCAGTATATCCGATTAAGAGAACAACCTAAAATATACATACACATTCACCAAAAAGACTCCAAAAAAAAAATAGACATTCATCAAATGGACCCTAAAAAAAAACATGACACCAAAGTAGACATATAAGAGGAAAACCTGGTATTCAATCCTGTACTAAAGTGTCCAAGAAGTAAAAACAAGAGTCAAAAACTCGATGACCATATTTACACCTTGAAAAAAAAAGAAACCCTTGATAAGCAGTGTTCTAAGGAAAAGCATCTAAGTAAAAGAATGGATAAAATAGAATATGTATAATACCCAAACACACCAAAAAAAAAAAAGGGTTTTCCGGTTAAGCTATTCTAAAAGAAGGTCTTTAAAGAAAGAATATCGATCCGATTCTGACAGACTACACAATAGAGGTTGAATAAATTCATTAATTCTTACATAAACTGAAGAAAAAGAACCCAAAAAAAAAAAAAAAAAAACTTACAAGTTAACCTCGACACAAGGCTATTGAACAATAGGTAAGCATACATTTCCACAAAAAAGAAAAAGCTATGTCAGCAGACACTTTGAATCCAAAAAGTGACGCAGTACAGTGTTTAATTCTTTAGAGGTGATTCTGGAGTTCCCAGTTGATGAGTCAGCTAAAGTAGATTTCGAATTAGAATGAAACCAGGTAACAATAGACCAATAAGACAAGTAACCAATAAGTAACTAAAATTGTTACCATTATATACCGGGGGTGGTTATACGTAAGTCAACTCCATTATAAAAGACCCTTATTTTGAAGAGTCTGTCAAGATCTAACAAAAAAAAAAAAAGATCTTGTCAAGTGCTAGAAAAAAAAAAGATGACTTAATTAGATGAGCAATTGTCTTTCCAGAAAAAAATATTACATTGGTGGTTGTTTACGAGTTCCTCGGTAGTAAGATTTCAGTAAAGTCATTAATTGAAAGGTGATTGCGTACAAAAAAAAAAAAAAAAAAAGAAAAAAGACGACAATTCAAGTCTAAAAATTTTTTATTTAAAAGTGACTATTTTTTTTGTCTTTTACTCTGACGTGTTCGGGTTGCACGTTTTTTCTTGGCAGGTAAAGGTTTGACCATGTCTTCTACTTCATTACTACTGTCATCATCTCTGGCAATAACTCTTTTTTTTTGTATGACACGACTACGAGGTGGAGGAGAAGGAGAGCGAGGTGGAGGAGAAGGAGAGCGAGGAACAAAAGAAGGAGATAAAGGAAGAGGGAATAAAGAGAGAGTACTGAATTCTCGGTCATAGTCATACATGTCATAAAAGTCATCGCCGCAATTCAAGTTGACAAAGTCAGAAGATGGTCTTTCTTCTCTCAAAGCTTCAGCATTGACTTGCATGTCACTATAAAAAAAAAAGGTAACGTTTAATGCCTGAGAAAAAAAAAGAAGTAATATATTTTACTTACGTGAAAGCAGAAGAGCCACTTGACCCAGTATCTTTATTGTTGACAGCAGCTTCATTCCTAGATCGGTTACTTCTATGCTTATGTGTCTCAGATAAAAGAAGACGAGCTGCCCAAGAATCTTGGCATCTTGAAAGAGGAAACCCGTGTTGAGCCGCAGCTTTTTCAAGCTTATAGCGTATCTTGAGGTTATTTCAGAGGAAACTTGGGACCAAACAGGTAAAACCACTGACTTGTTTTTACTCTTCAGTTCTTTGTAAATTTCATCTACCATATCATCATGGATTTTTCTAGCTACTGTCTTGAGAATTCTGTATTCTTGTTTATTTCTTTCGTCATCAATTCGAAGACCAGTAACGTCTCTTTCCTTGTTAAAATGATTGATAAGGCCAAGTAAACGCAAAAGAGGGCCAGGATATGAGTTTGGGTAAGTACTATCAAAGGCTTTTGTTACTTCCTCAAGTACTTTAGGAATGTCACGTTTGCCTAACAAGTCAGGGTTCAAAGGGTTGGCAGTACCATTTTCTCTTGCTTTTTATAAGATAAAAGAAAAAACATTAAAAAAATTTGTATTTAATACCTTGAGTGCTTGCTTCAACAAGCTCATTATTGATATTATTATCAGCGGATGAAAAAGAGGGTGCCAATAATCTAATCAAGTCCTTGAATAAAACGTTTTGATGGTCAAACTTTTCGTTCAAGCTATTAATTTCTTTTTCTAATTTGGTAATTCTGAAAAGTGCAGTTTAGTTGTTCATGTTTAAAAAAAATATAAAGATTTTTAATAAAAGAAATGTACAAATAAAATTTCTTGTTCCTTAAATATTCAAACGATATTCATTTTTTTTTTTTTTCTTTTTCTTTTTTTCTTTTTCTTTTTTTTTTTTTTTTTTTTTTTAATACGTCAAATTATCATGTCCGTGCGTAAATGGCCGAAATACCGATGAGCCGAACCAATTATTTCTCGTTACTTATACTCATATCTGAGTAAGAAAAAGATTAAGCGTTTTTACTGGTAGTTGGTTAGATAGATACCGCAGTAAAATATATTTAGATTAGTAAGGAACCGGTAATATATTTCTACCAAAATATGTTGTCAAATAGAATTGTAACTCTTAGTTTTAAAAAAGGAAAGTAAATAATTTAGCCATAGTTTTTCTATTTGTAAATTTTTAAAACAACAAATCAAACGTGTATGTATATCGATATCTCACTATTGCACCAATAGAAGGTACTACGATCAAGTTTACCCGCAGTATCCATTACATATAACATTATGTCATTTTTAAGTTTAAACTGATCAAAGATATTCCCAAAAAAAAAGAAAAATATATCCAATACTCTTGATTGTATGCCATTTATATTACAAATTCACCAAAGAGAACACCCGAATAGAAAAAAAAAAACGGATAATATATCCAATACGGTTGATTTTATGTTTTTTGGATTATAAATCTTGAAAAAAAAAAAAGTATAAAGAAGAACAAAAAAAAAAGCAATATATTTTCATCATTATTTTATAACTTACCTTTTATTATGCCTACTCCACGTATTTACAATAAACACACTTGTTCTTGTGGTATGCCTTTTTCCACTTTTCGCTTGCTTAACAGTCATTACCAGTTGTACCCAAGTCATAAAATAATTGACGATGACATTGTTATGGAAGAAACTGAGTCCTATATTCCATCCAGCATTACTCGTAAGTTGTTTAACCAATTCTTATCCATATATTTCTAAAACAGTTATTCTAAAATAATGTGTTAATTTTTTAGCTTTATCAACTGAGTCAGTACCTTACCATTCATCATTTACTTTTGAAGAAGGCCATGGTGAAAAACATGTATACAATTTTGGTGCAGATCCTAGTTTTGATGAGACTGAACTTAATAGTATTAAGTTCATGGAAATCATTGAAACTTTTGGAATATCAAGAGAGGCTTCAAGAGAGTTAATTTATCTTTTTAGAACAATACTTCGAAACAATTTGAAAGGTGCAGAGTTTAAGAATGGTAAGCTAATAAAAAAAAAAAAAATTAATAGGTGTTTAACATGAATTACATAATTAGGAAAAATACCTTCGACCATTCTGTTTCAAGATACTCTGGAAAGAAGACTAGCAGAAAAGGTAAAAGTTCGTAGTCACCTATATGATATTTGTCCAAATGGTTGCCGATTATATCAAAAGAACAACGAAGATACCTTGACTTGAAGTAGCTGTAATCAACCAAGATATTCAAGATCTATCACCAAAAAACCTTAAAGACAAATGAAGATGATGTCTATTGGCGATCGGATTGCAGCTGTCTTGGCTAATGACCGATTCAGGGAGCTGATGAAGTATAGGCACAATTACCAATATGAGGAAAATGTGTCCAAGGATTACTTTGACGGCGAAGAGTACAAGTCTCTTAAGGCTAGTACAGACTTCTTTTCCTCTGAAGATGACGTCGCGATCGCCTTGTTTTTTGATGGATTCCAGCCTGGAAAAGCTTCTACTGGTGACAAGCTCTCCATCTTACATGTTGTGAATCTGAATTTTCCTCCAGAATACAGGTAAAAAAAAAAAAAAAAAAGGTAGTAAGCAACTTAATAACTGAATAATTATTATAACAGATTCCAAAATGAGTACATGTTCCAGCTTGCAATCTTACCTGGCCCGAATTCTCCCAAGGATCTCGATTCTTTCTTGAAACCAATCGTTGATGAATTCAAAGACATTAGCAACCACGGTCTTTTGATTAGACGAAATGGTGAAGAAGTATGCAAAGCAAGAGTGATTCTGGTTATTGCAACTGGTGACATTCCTGCTGCTGCTTCATTAGCACATCATACTGGACACATGAGTAGAAACGGGTGTAGATTCTGTCGTATTGTGACAAAACGCATCGATAGTCGTACCTGCTATCTTGATATGAATGCTCCTTTGCGTGATAAAAGTGATTTCATAAGTGGAGGTTGTTGAGGATGCTTATAGACACAGCTAAATAAATACGTGATCATTGTAGTTATTATATATATATTATTTTATTATTATTATTAAAGCAAGATCATGGTTTAATGCTGGCATAGGCAAACCACATTACTTTCTCATAGGTCAATAACATAACAGGTTGTCATATATGGAAAGTGACAGTAACAAGAGTTTGTTTAACCTTGCATGAATTTCCGATCAAAGTAACTCGCCAATAGATACGCGTAATTATAACTGAGAAGAATCTAGAATGTAACACAGGAAGAAGACATTATATCATATCAAATTATTATCATAGCAAAATTATATCATAGCAAATTACATCACATCTTTATTATCATCATTATAACTTATAACCAATAATCATCATGAACATACTTACCTTTACCATATTTATATACATCTTCTATGATATCAATTGATATCACTTTCCGTATGTTTCCGCTAAAGAAAACATATAAATATGACCATCATTTAGATAGTTTTCCCCTTGTCTGATTTTATATCTTTCTTCCTAAATAAAAACTATCGTAACAGAGTTTTAACAATACTTCCTTCGTATCTTTTATTTCTTTAAGTTTTACCTTTTACTTCTCTTTCCCATCCAAAACAGAGGTGACTTTTTTTGTAAGTAAAAAAAAAAAAAAAAAGAGTAAAAATTTAACAACTTTTTTTTTATAGAATAATGGAATTACTATAGAACCTTTGTTTTCCTCGCTTCCTACTTTCCAACATCCTACCTGTTACGCTCTTGAGGAACTTCATGCCGTGGGCCAGGGTGTAGCCAAGCACATATATGAACTGGTTACTGTTTCCATGAACAAATGTTACAAAAAAGCAATCCCTCTCAAATATGCACCAACTCCAGAAGAATTAGATGAAGAAGAAATTACATCAGCTGCTGACTGGCCATATACATTTGAAATACCTAAAGACAAATTAATTGAAATAGGTAAACTTATTGAAATGTCAAGATCAACTGTACCTTCATCTTTTTCTTCAAAATGGGAAAATCCGATTGAGCAAAGTGGTGGAAATCGTGGTGTAGACTGGATTGACTTTTTGCTCTATATGGTTCCTACGGTATTTATTCCTGTTCTTACCAACAATAACGCAAAAAAGCCACTATTACTTCTTACCAAGGCGTGTGCAGTTGCTTTAAAATGGAGAATCACTCGGGATGATTTATCAATGATGAAAAAGTAAGTTATTAACGACCAAAAAAAAAACATTATATGTATGTGTTACCGTTATTATAACGGTAACTTTTTTTTTTGAAAACATAAAGTGCACTCAAACAATGGAATATTTTTTTGTTAAACGAAATTAGTAATAAACGGATCCAGCCTGGTGTCTTGAAGCCTGTACAGCACTATTTGACTCATATCCCATATATGATCGAAAAGCAAGGTGTATTGAAGGCGTATTCAGGAAGATCAATGGAAAGAACGATTGGTAGATATAAGAAAATGATCAAATCTAAAGTAGATGCTGGTGCCAATGCCGGTAATGTTCTTGAAAGATTTACTATATATGGATATGTTAATAGTATGAATGTGAATATTATTAAAACACTTGACCTTTTGGAACCAAAGCAGTATACAACAAACAGTTTTATCTCCCTAGATCAACATGATAAAACTGCACCTCAGCTTTGGTCACCACTCTCACAGCATTCACTCTCATCTTTACCTTCAGGTGTATTCATGCTTCAAATGACAACTGCTGTAAAGAAACTATACCAACGCATCTACTCAGTGCCCGATAATATGTCTATTACTTTCGATGATGCTGTTATCAACGTTGCTGGTCGTGCTTGGTTCAATAATTATACATATACCTCCACGTTGTACAAAGATCATATCAACGAAAGAAGAAGAGGTAATAATTACGTTATGTTTGCCGCCTCTCATATGAAGTAAGTTTGACTATTGTTGCATATCTTGTCCTATTACTAAAACTTTTTTTTTTTTTTTAGCAATGCCAATCGAGTTGTCACCCAATTATACGTTGGATCCATAACTTTCTTTTTTGAAACTTCTTTTGATAATAATAAGGAATTTCTTGTGTTGCTTGATGTTGCAGAAGCTCATGGCGTGGTTGAACACGACAAATTCATGCCTAAGGTTGTTTTACGTCGCCCAGGTCATCACAAATATGTTGTTTGTCGCTTTGACGATATTGTCTGCAATGTAGGATTAGTTAGATTCAACAAGTCTGAAAGACATTACAAAGTTATCTCTCACCATATTTTTATAGAGCTTTTGGACTCCAAAATGGGTAACGCAAGAAACCTGTAAAAAAAAAAAAAAAAAAAAAAACTTTCCCCCATGTACATACATACGTACTTTATTTAGACTGACGTAATAAAATCTTTTTTTTTATTTTTAACTTTTCCTCAATTATCAATTTGCTTTATATTTCTTGTTTATATTTGTTTCGGTGTTTTTTTTCCATAACGCCTGCTTTTCTTTACAACTTGAAAACTACCGAGATCTATTTGTTCAAGATCCTTTTTTTTTCGACATTCATTTTTTTTTTCAAGATCTATTTTTTTACAAGTCAACTTTTTTCAAGTTTTATTTTCTTTGTTACATAAAATATATATGATAGCCTATTCCTACTATATTAAACGTTATAGAGACTATATAAACTTACAAAATATAACACTTTATTCTCATACACTGTTTTACCATTTAAGTTCACTGACTATAGTCTAAACCAACATATATATTAAGAGACGAATTATTTATTTTCGATAATATTAAACAGAGTTATAAAATATCAGATTGGTTCGAATATGTATATATATATATATCGATTCGACCTGTCATAAAGAATTCGTCATTTAATATGCTTTAATATCTTTTTTTTTCTTCCGAAGATATTTAATATAGTAAATTTTATTTCTTTTCAAAAAAATACATAAGTGAAAAATAAACCAACAAGTAAACCAACAATAAAGTAACAAACAACAAGTAACTTGTTTAATTTGTCACCGAAGTTGTCTGGTACCAACAAGTAATTCATTTTTTTTTTTTTTGACCAGTATAATTTTTAAAAATTAAAAACACTTGTTCGCGTTTCCAACAAACTGTGTGATAATACCAACTATTTTGGTTTGTTCTGTTAACAAACTTGTTTGAGTCCAACAATTAATCCGCCATAGTGTTTGGCTGCCTGTGGTGATACCCTTGTGTAAGAGTACGAGAAAGAGATGTAAATAAACTGGGTTTTAATAATAATATAATTGGATAGAATATAATAGTAATAAGTGAGTAGTACGAAACTCTCACATAGCCCTCCTTATAAGAGACTATATAATTGAATAATAATAAAATATAATGTAATAACTAGCTAGATAAATTTGATTTGAAACATATTATAATTTGTAAATGTCTCTTATATATTTGCGGTAGTTGTTTTCTTTGCTTTGTGTTTTCTTTTCCTTGACTCAGGGCTTGCATCTTCAAGTAGAAAGGCTGTTTTTTCTTCATTTGTTATTCTAACAACTTTCCAAGGCCCAGAGAACTTTGGTTCAGAAAACTTCCATTGATCTTTTATTTTAATTTTGAGTACCATATCTCTCTCCAAAAAAGATTCCTTGGTTTTACTATTACGGTTGTAATATTTTTGTTGTTGTGCTTGACTCTTCTGTATGTTGATATGAATTTCTTTATGCAACAGCGGAAGATAATGATTTAAATAAGCAACCCAACTTGAACTTGTATAAGTTTTCGCATTACTAGATGTAAATTTTCAATTGTTGGTAACTTTGCTGATCTTCCGAACATAGCTTGAAAAGGGGAGAAACCTGTGGACTTCTGTTTTGATGTATTAATAGCAAAAACGACAAATGGTAGATACGAATCCCAAGAATCAGGTTTTTCTTGACAATAAATAGATAGAACAGTCTTTATAGTTCTATTCATTCTTTCTACCAACCCATCCAATTGCGGGTGTTCCACACTTGTCTCAACCTTGTTTATACCTAAGCGTAAACAAATTGACTTCATGGCCTCGGACACAAAGTTAGTTCCATTATCCGTGATAAAGCGAAGAGGACATCCAAAAACCAGAACAATAGAGTAAAGCAGTATATTGGCAACAGAGTCAGTATCCAACGACGACAAGGGGACCGCAATGACCCATTTTGTTAAGTATTCCATAAAAACCAATAGATAGCGATTACCATTACTAGAAAGTGGAAGAAAAGCTATGTCCGCAGCCCACACTTCACATGCATTACTGACTGTAATACTCTTGAGGTCAACATATTTATGAGTTGGTGCCTTGAACTTCTTACACTCTAAGCATTGACTAACATAGTTTGATACATCAGCAGTAATGTTTTTCCACCATCCGTTTTCCTTAGCTTTAGCGATAGTTTTATCTCGACCTTGATGACCACCTGCAATAAAATTATTGTGAATGTCATATAAAAACTTTGATCTCCATGATTCTGGAATGACAACTACTGATTCTTCACCTTTCCCGTAACAGAGGATACCATTAACAAGTTTGAATTTATCTGACTCAAAATTCTTCATTATGTCTTGTATTTCAGGATCTTGTTGTTGCGAAGTAAGTAAATCCGGTAGCAATGCTTGAGATCTAATATGAACGACTTCTTGCGACAGTTCTAATCTACTTAAATTATCAGCATCCTGATTGTCAATACCTTTCCGATGAACAATTGTAAATTCATAGTTTCAGATGGCAACAATCCAGCGTGCAATACGCCCTTTTGGTTCTTTCGTAGACAATAACGCCTTTAATACAGCATGATCAGTAAAGATGGTGAGATTAGCTCCATGAACATAACAATGGAGATAGATCAAACTCCAATAGACAGTCAGGCACTCCCTCTCCGTAGTTGAATAATTCCACTCAGCAGGTAACAAAGTTCGACTTGCATATACAACGGGTCTACCATTCTGCACTAATACCGATCCCAACGCTACATCACTTGCATCACAATGTAATTCATAAGGCAAATGAACATCAGGAAAAGCTAATTCCGGCAACTGAACAAGAATGTCTTTTAACTTGAGAAACGCCTCATTCCTTTCGGAAGTCCATTTCCAATCGACGTCTTTCTTTAACAGTTGATACAACGGAGCAGCGACTTTAGCTAAATCCTTAATGAACTTGTGGTAAAAATTACATATGCCCAAAAATCTTTGCAATTCACTTAAATCATTTGGAATAGGCCAACGACGAATTGGATCAACTTTATCAGGATTACTTTTAACGCCAGTACCAGATACAAAGAACCCTAAAAATTTGATCTCTCGTTTCAAAAATTGACATTTCGGCAAACTAATTTTCATGCTTCAATGATGAAGGATAGATAATACATTCTTCTCTAGTTTTAGCAAAACATAAAATATCGTCTAAATATACAATTGTAAAATGTGATACCGAACGAAGAATGTTATCCATAAACCGGCAGAAAGAAGGGGGAGAATTGCTTAAACCTTGAGCCATGACATTATATTCATACAAACCATTTCTTGTTGCAAACGCAGTTTTTTCTTTTTGCGCTTCATAAATAGGTAACTGAAAATATGCAGACTTCAAATCAATTGCGGTGAACCATTCAAACCCACTAAGGCGATCAATCAAATCAGCCATTCTTGGAAGAGGGTATTTGTCCTTTATCGTTACTTTATTCAGAGCTCGAAAGTTCGTACAAAATTGCTGTGTGCCATCAGGTTTCGGAACGACTACAGGTTGAGCACACCAGGGTGATTTACTAGGTCGAATTATTTCTTTTTTCAACAACTTCTTAACTTCTTGATCAACAACTTCATTTTCTTTTGGTGACAGCCGCCTCCCTCTAGACACCGTCGGATTTGCATCACCGGTTTCAATTCGATGTACCACAGGAGCAGTAGTTAGTGTTTGTAATTTGGACTCATCATATAATGAGGGTAGTTCTCGTAATACTTCTTCAATTTCAGTAGGAACATCTAAAAAAGACGGAATAGAACGATTTTCAATTGTACCCACATTCTGTGAATTACAATGACTAATATACGGGGCTAATATAACTTCAGGTATTTGAAAAATGGCTTTCAACTTGGAATTAGTGCAAACATCAAAGTGAACAAGCCAGTCATTTCCAACAATTAACCTAAAATTTTGTAACGGAACAACCCTCATATAAAAACCACTAGAAGTAACACCAGGTACCTTAACATCAACCCAAGCCTTGTGACGAGACGTGCCGCTTGAGTTGTTACCATAAACAATATCAACAGGCTCAGCATCAATTAAATTCAAATTCAATGCATTAACTGATTCCATTGTAATTGTGGAAACTTCAGCACCAGTATCCACTAATAGATCAACTTCATGACTATCAACCATACCAGTAAGGACAAAGCTAGTATCGACGTTATTATCCCCACCATTCATTGCATTTAACGTTACAGCACCTTGAGCGACTACGTTCTGTGAATTGTTATGATACCCTGCAACCTGATGGAAAAGATTATCAGTAAAATCTATGTCATCGCTGTTAATCATTTTAAAATTTTTACTTCCCTCTGAGTTGCTAGTCCCTTTAATATTTTGAGAATTAGAGTGATAAGACTGCTTCTTTCCAGTATGCTTCTTGTGTTTTAGGAGATCCTTAGCACGATTAACATACATACAATCTTTTACTAGATGATTTGTTCCTTGACATGCATAGCAATTCTTCATTGATTTCTTCTTATCATAATGGTCCGATGTAGATCGAGCACCGCTTTTATTAGAATTCCATTGACCAGAATTTTTGAATCTTTGCGCATTAACATGAACATCAACATCCATAGGATCATCAGTAGTCGTGTTAGAGGTAACAGGCCAGTTGTTAGTTGGGGGCTTCCCTGCACCTACACCAGAGTAAACATAATTGCTGTTCAAGTCACGTTCTAATTCAACCGCATACGAAATTGCTTCAGCTTGACTTGTAGGTCTTGAACGACGAATGTCTTGAAACAATTCATTATCTACAGTACGTCGTAAATAAGTCATCTGCAATTTGAAATTATTAGGAGCAACTGTCATCACTAGATCGCGGAAACGAGGACCAAAAGTCAACATTGGTTCTTTCCCTTTATTCAACGTTTCAAGAATGTCTACAGCATGAGCATGTCGTTCATCTTCACCACCATAGTTATCTTGAAATACTTTTTTCAATCGAAGAATATCATTTCTATCAACAGGTTCCAAATTCTTTAACCAAGTGCGAGCACTTCCTGTCATAGCCATCTTGAATTCCTTGAGTTGATGAATAGGAGCCCAGTCATGATACTCTGTTATTTGTTCGAAATGATCCAACCAGTCAAAAGCAGTAGGTTTACAAGGATATCTATGCTTGGAATATCCTGTATCGACTTCGGGTTTTAGTTTACCAGAATTAACATGTACACCATAAGGTATTTTTACTGAAGTGGTATCTTCTTCCTTAAGCTTACGCGCCAATTCAATATGCTCATTAGTATAAAAAAATCCACCGCTACTTGCCTCCTCCCAGTGAGCATCATCAGCGATAACAGATCCATATTGGGAGCCTGAATCATTACCTCGTTCACTTGGTTCCCTTACGCTACAATTGGTAGGTAATAAATGTTGTGCGATCTCTAATGTAGTACTAGATGCGAGACTCATCTTTAGTTTTTCATTATCATCGCCAAGACGTTTATTAACTTCTTTGGGCTTATGGGAAACTGCTTTCAATCGACGAATTTCAGTATTTCGCGTATCGATAATAGTTGTTAGCCTAGCAATTTCTTCTTGAGATTGTTGTTGTTGCTCTAAACTATCGTTGTATTTCCCCGTTAAGACACCAAGTTGCTCTTTTACTACTTCTTTGGACTGAGTAAATTCCTCATTAGACTTTAACAACTCTTCCATCTTCTCACTCAAATCGCGAATCCGTTGAGTAAGTTGAGTAATATTATCCTCCATAAATTTTGCTTGTTTTACATGATTTTCTTTCATGGAGTTATATTCCTGAGTATATTGTTCTCGCATCATCTGAAAACGAGTGTGGTTCTCTTGTTGGAGATCCAGATACTCTTTCATATGCTTATCTTGCAAAAGTTTCTTCTCTCGATCATACTCGTATTTTTCATGCTGACGCTCGTTTTCAACAGTTGTAATATAGTCTTGCATCCACACATTTTGTTGAATTTTGTATTGCTCAAGTTCTA
Organism: Pilaira anomala; assembly: GCA_025716855.1. Classification (NCBI taxonomy): domain Eukaryota; kingdom Fungi; phylum Mucoromycota; class Mucoromycetes; order Mucorales; family Mucoraceae; genus Pilaira; species Pilaira anomala. Next base: position 9,590 of record JAIXMQ010000155.1, on the reverse strand, counting down.
GTTGATAACGCTGCGCCAAATCTTCTTGAGGCTCGACATAACTACTTCCACCCGGTAAAAAAGATTCAAGTGCCCACGGATTTCCGTCCATAGTGCCAATGTAAAATCCAAGTCAGTAACCTATGTCCTTTGTTATAAAACGCTATTTAAGCTACTCTACCAATGTAAGAGTACGAGAAAGAGATGTAAATAAACTGGGTTTTAATAATAATATAATTGGATAGAATATAATAGTAATAAGTGAGTAGTACGAAACTCTCACACCTTGGTTTATTTGATCAAGAATAATTGAACAGAAGATATTCTTGTACTTATGAAGCATTGAAGAAATTTGTACGTGTGCAAATTCTTCCTGGTAAACGAAGTGATTTGACTTGGAGTGATATTGGTAGATCAGAACAAAGTCTTTATAAAATAATGGGTGAAAACTTTGTTATGAGAACTTTGGGACCTGAAAACAGTTTACCATTGTACTGTTGTACTGAATCCTGGGGAATAAGAGAGTTATTTGTTGCTCTTATCAGAAACTGTACTCCTCGTCGTGATAAGGTAAAAAAAAAAAAAAAAAAAAAGGTATTCGCGATTATTTATTTAACAAATTATTTTTACAGTCACGAGAACCCTTATTTGGTGATATTTTTATTTTTTTCAAAAACCATCTTTTTTTTTAAACAATAAAACGACTCTTACTCTACTATCTAATAATCTAAACAGCAATGTCAACTTCAAATACTGAAACACACTCAAATAACACTTATAATAAATATTCTGAATTTGATTTAGGTGGTATTTATCACTTGAGTAAGTTCGGAATTTCGAAAGCTGAGATTTCAAGAAACATGGGCATTCCTTACTCTACCGTCACTAATTTTCTCGAGAGATACGAAAAGAGAAAGACAACAGAAAGAAGCAAGAGGCCTGATATTAAGCATAAACTTGATGAAAGAGCAATGCGACACCTCAAGCAGATTTTGCATAAGGACCCATTATGCTGCTATAATGACTTAAAAGTCGAATTAAAAAAGATGGACATCGATGTCTGTAGAGCAACAGTCATTAAGAATTTAAAAAGGGAGGGATACTCTTCATACATTGCAGCCCATAAACCACGTTTGACAGAAGTACACAAGAAAAAAAGACTGGAATGGGCAAGACAGCATGTTAATTGGGATGAAGACCAATGGATGAGTGTAATTTGGTCGGATGAGTCGAAATTCACTGCAGGAGGTCATGTTGGAGCTCCAAGAGTTATTCGACAAGAATGCCACAGATATGACGCTGCTAATATTGTACAGACGACCAAGTGGGGGATTGGTAGCGTCATGGTCTGGGGATGCTTTTGGTGTGGTGGATTTGGTCCTTTGGTGTTTTTTGACACTACAGTGGATCAAGAGGCTTACATCAACTGCTTGTCTAATAATTATATCTATTGGGTTACTAGACTGGACGACTTCCAAAATTCATGTTTAAACCAAATCTACTCATAGTTACACTAATCCCCCCAAGTGACCACTCCGACGTTTACTCATGAGTAAAAAAAAGGACTTCCAAAATTCATACTTGTTAGAATAAAAAAAATTATATAAAAATATAAAAAAAAAACGCTTAGAAGAGCATATTGCTGTTCGTTTGCTGCCATTTATTGTAATATACAGTTCTAATTTGGTTCATACCTAAAGTACGAACCCGAAAGTTATGTAATCTAAAAATTACACAAAGAATGAGGTTTCGCTTATCTTTATCAGCAGGAAGGTTCAGATAAAGCCTACCAAAAGCTGCCTGAATAGAACGCATACCCCATTCTGAAGCTTGTCTATGCTTGGTTATAATGGCGAACTTCCTTCTGTTTTCTGGGGTATTAAGTGGACTATTCTGTTTGGGTACCTCCAATACCTTGTCAGCAAAGGCAGCTTGACATGGGAAAGCAGAATCCGCCAAGAGTTTGTACGGGGAAGGACAAAAAGGAGAAGAGAGAGCAAACTGATACAGTGGAATTGATATTCTTGCATCCTGCCAAGATCCCGGACAGTTACCTCTATTCAAAGAAATCAGATACTATTTAAACCATTTATTTAATATAAAAAATACTTACGAGACAAAGCAAATGCATCCATCAGGTGTGAATACTATTACTTGAGAGCAAAAGCATCCAGATAACCAACCATTGTAATAAGCATTTTGCTCGAAAAAATCAGAAGGCTCATCTATCTTTAGGTTCAAACCATCAACAGATCCAAACACACCATTTAGTACTTCTCTTTCGTAGTCACTTGATGTGTTGTTTAATATCATTTGGTTGAATGTTTCCATTTCATTGACATTTGGCCATCTGATTTCCCATCTAGAATCATTCGAGGTATTTTTAAATACTCGGTCCAAAGTAAGCAAAGCCATTCTTTTCGATCTACTGACAGTTGCTGCAGGAACACCAGAGATCAAACACAATGTTTCTTGTCTCATTGCTCCATGGATCCACATAAGTCCAAGAGCCAGAACCATCTTAGTGCTGAGAGCACGACTACGCCCACGCTTGCGTCTCACAGGATAGACCTTTTTAAACTCTTTGAGGAGTTGATCAAATGCACAAGTATCAAGGCCTAAATGACATATATAGGCATCATTATCCCGTCCGCTAAGAAGTTTATAAGCTGCAGACTCACGAGGAGTGTGCAAGTTATTTGAACGTGTGTAGATTCTACGAGATTTTCTACGAGAGCCTTCATAAATCGACATAAAAATGAGTACTTGAGGAATAATCACCAAAAAGTACAGACAAAGTTCCTTGAGCATTACGTTGTTGTTGTTCATTTTTTTATTAAATAATATGAGAATCGAAAAGAGATGTAGAAATTATTCATTGCTATCCTTACCTTAATATTCATTCTCTTGGGACTAAAAAAGTATACTATGACGACATGACATGTCAAAAGTTGACCATGATATAATTTCAGCTTATTTAGATCATTGAACTATTCTATGACGTTTAGTCTATCTTCAAGAGTATTTAAAGACAAAAACTAACAAGTCTTTTAGAAATCATATTTTTAACATAATATTAATATTAAAACTACTACAAATCAAAATGACCAGACGTAGCAGCACTCCCAATTATGCAAAGGACGAAAAGGAATACTTCTTGGACTTGATGATCCAGCTTATGCCTCGAGGTGCCAGAGAGTGGGACATGGTCACTGAGGCATTCAATAGGTACCAAAGAGAAAAAGAATTGGGTACGAGAGTGGAGCGCGCCACGGACTCTCTCAAGACGTTGTGGAGAACATTAAGAGCGGTTAGAAAACCAACTGGTAATATAAATTCATAAGCTTAATATTAATAATAACTTACTTATCTTCTTTCTAACTATAGGAAGCACTCAACCTAGCGCTATTGTGCAAAAGGTGCGTCTTGCCAACGATGCTGTAAACCAACGAGTGGCAAGAATATCGATTGGTATCGAGGCGAACGTAGAGGAAGAAGACTTGCCGGCTTCAGACGATGAAGTTGCTGATGATGGGAGAGTTGGAGGGGAAGGTGGAAGCACCTTTCCAAATATTGGTAGCTTGGCAAGCCGCCCCGTTTATGATGGTTCTCTTTTTGTTCCTCGCTCGTCGGCTACTACACCCCGTCCCCGAGAACAGCACGTCAGTGGCAACAGTCAGCTTGAGAGGTTTAATGAGACAATCTCGGGTGTCTCGACGGATCTCATTGAGAGCCTGAGAAGTAGAGAAAATCCTCCGGTAAATATTTGTTTCTTTGATAATTGTTGCATTGATATTTATTTGTGTTCCTGATATGTTTATGTTATATTCTAATAGGTCCCTCAACAAGACCCTTCTTCGTTGAAGGAAGAGACACTTGGAGAAGTTCGCTCCATGCTCTTTAGCGATGAGTTTGCAAATGTAAGTTACAGAACTAGAATCGACGCGTGTTATTATGCATTCGTTTACTTAATGACCTTTTTTTTTAAACTTACATGTAGTTCTTGCGAACATCAGAAAGCCAACAAGAGCAAGAAAGGGATACGGAGGTGGACTCTGAGGTGGAGGGGGAGCCTCACAAACGTCAAAGACAACAATAAAGATTTTTTTTTTATTTTAAATTTTTTTTTTTTTACTCACTTTTTTAAAAATCTAACGAGGGGGGGGAGGGGGATTGTTAGATTTGGCTGGGAAGTGAGTAGATTTTGGGTAGTTTACTCACTCGCCCCCTTGAGTTTAAATTTGAAATTTATTTAAAAAACCGATCTAAACACTTTTTTTTTAAACATGAATTTTGGAAGTCGTCCACTTTCAGAGGAAGAGCAGAGGGAGTTTATATTCCAAGAAGATGGTGCCAGCTGTCATACTTCAACGTATGCAAGATGGTGGAAAAAGCGTTGGGATATTAAGGGCTTTGAGTACTGGCCAGCTCAAAGTTCGGATCTGAACCCCATCGAGAACGTTTGGGGACTTTTCAAAAACAGGATTGGTAAGAGAAGGTCCGAGGTAAATAGTATGGAAAAATTGAAGGAGGTTTTGAAGGAGGAATGGGAAAAACTTGGTGTAGAGTATGCTGGTACGTTGGTAAAGGGAATGAAGGAAAGATGCGAGGCTGTAATTAAAGCCAAAGGGGGGCCAACGCGCTTCTAACTTCGGGGTTTTTTTTTATATTTATATAATAAACATGTTTTCCTAACTTTTTGAAAACTATTGTGTCTTTATTCTTTATTGACCATATGTCATCTTAATTTGAAATGGTACCTTGGAGAATTAAATTTTTTATACAATAAAAATTCACCAAATAAAGGTTCTCGTGACTGTACAATAGGTGTCAAAGAATATTGCTCCTGTCATTGATACCCCAGCTGTGACAATCAGTGATGATGAAGTAACAAGTAATGGTGAGGCAGCTGTCAATGTTTCTGAGTGGGCAGATCAACCCTCAGTTTTTCAACAAAGATTGTTGAATAGAGACCGGGTAGAATCTTGTGACGATGAGTCTGAGAATGAAGATACGGTAGGTAACGAAGAATTAGGAAAAAATGTTGAAGAAGAGGAAGACGAAGATGAGGAAGATGACGAAGATGATAATGAAGAAGAAATCCAAAGGCTTTTGGCAAAAAATAAAGCTGACGAAGAAGAACTGCGGAAAAAATTGGAGGCTATGAAGAGAAAGTCTACAGCTACAAGCAGGTAGATATAATATTGCTTTAGTAAGCGTCAAACTAATCTTAATTTTTTTGTAGATCAAAATTCAGATCTGCTAAAGCAAAAAAACCAAAAAAGTAGTCCCTTTTTTTTTCTTTCTTTTTTTTTGTATTTAAATGCTTTTTTATTTTTCTCTTTCCTCTTTTCTCTTTTCTTTTTCATTTTTCCTTTTCTTTTTCGTTATTTTTTTCTATTTACTTTAAATAAACTATATGTTATTCTCTATGTTAATCAAATATAAGTCGTAACCATTAATATCTTGCGTATAATCTAACAATATTCCTAGTCTTAATCGTGTTAGGAGGGTTCTTCCTTGGTCTATTATATTACATAACAAGTTAACCTCTGTATTTAAAAAACAGCCATTTCAACTACTAACACATTTATTTTACTTAGGTTATTGCCATTGCTTTTCTGAACATTGCAGTCATAGGTAATTACTTTCAAAGAGTTGTTTTTAAAAAGCCTACTTATTTTTTATTGATATTTTTAGTCAACACTAGTTTAATAATCCTGAGTTTTGAGAGTTCCATACAGAGGTACGATATATATATTATTATTTACTCTCTAAAAACTCATTTTGTGCTTTTATTTTTTTTTAGTTAATAGTTGCTTGTTTTTTCTGGATCTATATTAAAGTAAGTCCTTTTTTTTTTGGAATGTGATTTACATATAACTAAATATATCTTTTCCTTTACACAGTTTTAGCTTTATTTCTTTATGTGTTCCTTATAGACTTATTCAAGAGTCATCTGTTTATTAAATGTCTACTTTGTTCATCCTTTACCTATAATTAGATACAATACTGAAATATCTTGATCAGAAGACAATATACATCATTCTTTATATATACTTTATCACTTTTTTTTATGTAATCCATTCTTTTAATAAACAAATTATTTATTTAACAATATTTGCTATTCCCGGTTTTTTTTTTTTTTTTACAAAACTATTCTAATGTTCAATCATATTATACCAATCCCATCATAATATTTAATTTATCCTGCCACCATGCCTAATATTTTGGCATCCTCCTGCCACAATGCTTAATGTTTTGGCATTATTCTGCCACCACGCCTAATATTTTGACATTCTCCTGCCACCACGCCTAATATTTAATTTTTTCCTGCCACCATGCCTAATATTTTGGTATCCTCCTGCCACCATGCCTAATATTTTGGCATTTTTCTGCCACCATGCCAAATAAACTTGGCATATCAAAGCCATCTTGCCAAATAAATTAGGCAACAAGAAACCATAAAGCCCCCTTTTTTTTTATCAGGCATTACTACGCCACAAAGCCTTAAATTTGGCATTTTCATGCCTTAATGCCATAACTTGGCTATTGGCATCACCACATTATTATTCTGGCAGATTGGCGTGAGATTTAAGCCTAGGTGATTGGTAAATGCTTTTACTTTAATTGGCAAAAAACTATTTTTTATTGTACGACCCGATCAATCCTATTGTTCTACTTCGATTGAATTTTGTTTTCCCGTTTTTTGGGATTGAATTGACAGTTGTTGGGATACTTGTTATTCTAACAGCGTTATTGTTTTTATTTTTATTTTTTATACGGGTAATATAATATCGCTTTATTATTAATAGATGAATAATGTATTTTTGCTGGTAATAGTCGTTCTTATCTCAACACAAGGTAGCTAATCTTGTATCGAGACTATTAACAATAAATATCTCTTATTCTATTTATTAATACAAATTGAGAATCTATTTTGGTTTTTATTTTTATTTAATCCCAATTTTATGTTTTAATATTTTCTCATTGGTATTCTACCGGCAATCATATTTAAAGTCAATTGTATCTGCATTTAAATATAGAGAATTTCCTTTAGGTTCAAGATATTGATAATGATATCACTAAGGCTAAATAATTCGTTTTCCCCTAATAAAAGTAGAGTGAATAAAGTAAATAAAGTAAAATTCGCTGATAAGTCATGATTTACTCATGTTTAAGTGATTTTTTAAAAAAAAAAAAAACGAAAAAAACATGGTACAAATTAAAATAATAAAGAATTTACTCTGTTCGTTGGATTCATTACTCAAAAGCGAATAAAAAACTTTTGTTTTCTTTTACTTAATTTGTATTTGGCTAATGAATAAAAAAAAAATTCGTTATATTTTATATATTCGCTTTGATAGGTGCATAAAAAGTAAAATTCGCTAGATTCGTGCAAAAAAAATAAAATTCGTTTGATTCGTAATTATTTTTCTCGATAGTAAATATAAAATTCGTTCGATTTAATATTTTTACTTTTGATTACATAGTGTATAAAAAAAATAGTTTCATTCATTTTGCTTGATCTATTTACTTTTGATAAGCGAATAAAAAATAACGGAGCTTTCGCTAAAAAAAGGTAATAAAATAGGATGCGTATTTTTTTAAAGACAAACAATACTTATCTTATTTTTTATTAGCACAACCGAGAAAATTTTACACCTATTACTTTGAAAAATATATTAGAACCCTTCCTTTTTTTCGCTTTTTCCCTTTTCTCTCATTTTTTCATTTTTTGATTTTTCTTCCGCTTCAAATGTTTCTCTTCTACTTCTATTTTTTATTTTCTTTTACAATAAATATAAATATCTTTTTTTAAAAGCCCAAGACATGAAACTCTTCTATAATATTGTAACTTGAGCCATACATTCCACTGTAATTCTAATATTTCATTTTTTAATCTGTAGATATATCGTCCGTAATTCTTTATTTATGAGGTCACCTCGTATCTTGGTGTAGTACGTATAACGTCTTAAGTTTGCTTTGTTTGTAATGGCCAATATAAACTTATCTTGAACTTTTATTGCGAAGAGGTATTTTTTTTATTTTAAATAAACTTCATTGTCTAACTTTTTTTTTTTTTTTTTTTTTTTTTTTTTTTTTTTAGGTGAGCAGCTTGAGCTTTTTACTTTGATATTCGTTGAATATTTTTTTCTGTTTTAAGGTTAGAATATCATACATATATACTATATACGCTCTATAATATTTTTTTTTCAAATGTTTTATTTATGTTTTTCATGTAATTATATGTATGTAGACATAATAAAAAATTGTTTATACTCTTATTTTCAAACAATTACATAGAAATTAAATTAAATAAAAATACTTTTTTTGAACCATGCATAATTCTTCAATGAAACCTATGTTATATATTTTTTTTTATTTATTAATAAGACAAACAATGAGAGCAATATTTATTGAATATACCAGACCAAAACGTTAATGATATTCATTTGGTTTACTCAGAAATAACAACTCAAGTAAATTTCGCTGTATTTACTGTGATTTACGAGTAAGGTAAAGTTCGCTTTTATTGAAAAAAAACGAATAGTAAAATTCGCCGTTTACTTGAAAAAAGCGAACGTAGTAAAACTCACTTCAAATTCGCTAGAATTTGGTAAACGATGTGAACTTTTCTTGCCTTGGTGTATACAATGTTAAACATGTATATTATTGTGAGGAGATAACAGGTTTTTATTATGATGTTTAGTTTTATATCCCTGATCTACTTATGTTTATATAAGTAAAGATGATGCAAATACGACACCAATATCTTTTTCAAAGTACTAGGTGTAACCTTTATCTTGGTTGCACTAATAAAAAATACGATAAGTATTGTTTGTCTTTAAAAAAATACGCATCCTATTTTATTACCTTTTTTTAGCGAAAGCTCCGTTATTTTTTATTCGCTTATCAAAAGTAAATAGATCAAGCAAAATGAATGAAACTATTTTTTTTATACACTATGTAATCAAAAGTAAAAATATTAAATCGAACGAATTTTATATTTACTATCGAGAAAAATAATTACGAATCAAACGAATTTTATTTTTTTTGCACGAATCTAGCGAATTTTACTTTTTATGCACCTATCAAAGCGAATATATAAAATATAACGAATTTTTTTTTTATTCATTAGCCAAATACAAATTAAGTAAAAGAAAACAAAAGTTTTTTATTCGCTTTTGAGTAATGAATCCAACGAACAGAGTAAATTCTTTATTATTTTAATTTGTACCATGTTTTTTTCGTTTTTTTTTTTTAAAAAATCACTTACAGTGCATCTATTCTTAAATCGTATTTTTTTAAAAAACGGACATTTACAGTTTTTGGGTTTAAACTCAGTTTTTATGTAAAAAAGTTACTCATTTAGAAATTTTTTACATCTTTTGATAGTTTAAACCAATAAAACACATTTAAACATTTTGTATGAACTCAAATAATGTGAGTAAATTACTTTTTATTGAATCAAAAGAAGTTAATCATGTGATTTTAAGGTTTGGAGAACATCCTCGATCCCAATTTTGTCGATGTCTATTTTTGAAGCCTCTTCCTGTATCAGTTTAAAAACAGGTGTGACCACAAACTTTAATGTTATTGGCTGTTAC
>JAIXMQ010000154.1:0-25345 GCA_025716855.1 Pilaira anomala | reverse complement strand
ACATGTATTTACATAGCTCTTTATATATTTGCGCATGTCATGCCAATAATAATTACGCGAGACCATTTCATATGTTCTTGTAATCCCAAAGTGGCCTGCGGCAGGGGAATCGTGACATTCGCTTAGTATTTTACTTTTGATGGTATTTGAGTTTGGGACGCAGATAGCACCCTTGTAGAACAATATTTCCTCGTGGAATGTGTAGTCGTCATTATCGCGGGTACCTTCACTTATACTTTGTATGATATGCGAGAAATGTTCGTCAGTACGAATTTGGCTTTTAATCTCTTGGGTAATCTCGTTGATTTTAGGTTGGAAGTCAGTTGTTGTAATAGCTTGTACAAATAGTTCGGGGCCTAACAAGGTCATAGGTTTTTTGCTACTAAAGTCACCCCCTCCTAAAGGCTTATCTTTCCGAGATAAAGCATCCGCAGCCGCATTGTGTTTTCCTGGGCGATATTGGATAGTGAAGTTATAATCAGCCAAGATTTCGGCCCATCGAACCTGTCGACGGCTAAGGTTTCGGGTAGTGTTGAAGTACTCCAGGTTTTTGTGATCAGTAATGACGATAGTAGATTTTTGCGAAAATTCAAGATAATGGCGCCAGTGTTTGAAAGCTGCAATAATAGCCAGTAATTCCTTGTCATAGATTTGATAATTTACTTCAGCAGGCAACAACTTACGGGAGTAGAAGGCAATAGGGTGCTGAACACCTTGAGGATCGGGTTGGCTACAGACAGCGCCGAGAGCGTAGTCACTAGCATCGGTTTCAATTATACAAGGTAATTTGGGGTCGTAATGTCGCAAGATAGGACTACTGGAGATAGTTGTCTTTAACTTGTGAAAGCATCTTCGGCTTCAGTGGTCCAAGAGAAAGTAACATCCTTTTTCAAGAGGGTAGTAAGGGGTAAGCACAGTTTTGAGTAACTCAGGATAAGCGGCGATAAAAATTGGTGAGTCCAAGAAAGACTTGGATGTCGTGTACACTTTTAGGTGTTGGCCAGTTCTTAATAGACTGCACTTTATCTGGGTCCATGAATACATCGAAGACCCAATGGTGAAACCAAGAAATTGAACGGTCTCGACATCGAATTCACATTTTTCAAGTTTGAGAGAAAGTGAAGCATTGTACAGTTCTTGTAGGACCAGTCTAACATGTTCCGTATGCTCGGTAGGGTTTTTGGAGAAGATAAGAAGGTCGTCTAAGTAGATCACAAGGAAGGTGTCTAAGTATTTGCGATGGGTATCGTTTACAAATGCTTGAAAACTTGCAGGTTGCGTTTCAGAGACCAAAAGGCGTTACATTTATTGAAAATGGCCATACCGTGTGCGGAACGCTGTTTTCCACTCGTCACCACTAGCAACACGCAAAAGATTATAGGCTCCCGCATGTCTAATTTGGTGAAGATCTTACATCCATGAAGTCTGTCTAAAGTTTCGGATATTAACGATAATGGGCAGCGATTAGGAATAGTGACTTTATTGAGTCCTCTATAATCTACGCAGAGACGAAGAGATCCATCCATTTTCTTTAAAATAACACAGGTGCACCGGCAGGTGATTTGGAACGTTCGATAAATTTTTTTTCAATGTTCTCGTCCAGATAATTCTTTAGAATTCTAAGTTCAACTTCGGAGAGGTTATAAAGTAGACCAAATGGAACTTCAGCATCAGGTTGGAAAGGAATTCTATGATCATATATATGATGAGGAGGCAATTGGTCTGCGATTGACTTCGAGACAACGGAAGCAAAGTCTTTATACTTAGCTGGTAATGTATCAAACTCGTCCATTGTTTCTTCTAAAATAGACGTTACAAAACAAATTCTGTTATGATTTTCGGCAATGCTAATATTATCTTGATTAGAATACGAGGAAAAATAATAGTAATCACCGCTAGGGTAAGACAAATTTATTTCAATATCATCAGGGACGGGAGAGGGGGTGTTGAAATAGTAAGGTGGAGGAGATAATAAATCAATAAGGTTAGGGGAGGTTAAATCAATGAGCTGAGGGGAAGAGTTACTAACAGGGGGTGTAATTGGTCTAGGAATAACTATGGCGCTACTTATTTCAGCCGTTGTTGCTGAATTGTTATAGATTATATCTGACAAAGTGATATACTCTACACTCGATTCGCTACTGGTATCGCTACTCGTGTCACTTATATTGGCGATTGGCTCTTGATTGTTGTAATTTATACCTGATAACGTAATATACTCTACGCTTGAATCACTACTGTACTCACTGTTAGTGTCACTAGCTTCATAACCCGTACTATCATCAGATTCTTCGACTTCTTCAACAGATGCACCAGTAACTTCACCAATTCTACTTCTTTGGTACGAGTAACCATTGGGTTCTTCAGATTCACCACGTGTACGCTTTCTACTAGTACCATCATTAGAGGCAGGGGTGTCGTTGCTAATGATATTACCGATCGACTCATCTATTACCAAAGTAGGGTAGAACGCCGTAATTGAGGCAACTTCCGCTACTGGCTGACAACAACGCATCGATTGTCGATTCTTCTGTAACAAACAAGTTAATCCAATGGATAACGGGGTCATGTCTAGCTAACCAGGAGTTACCTAAGATGATCGGGAAGGTGGCGTTATCATAGTGTCGAAACGAAATAAGTTCTTGATGACCTGTACCCGAGATTTGCAAACCGATGGTGCTTGTTGTGGTGTTATAATGGCCGGAAACATTGACTAAACAATATACCATAGGGCTTTAATCCAGGCTAACAGGTAATTGGTGCATTTCTACAAAGTGCGTGTTGATGAAAAATACTCTTGCACTACTATCGACCAACGTGTAAGTACGAATCACTTCCTGGCTATGCATAATTTCGACTGGAATAATCATCATATTCCTATCAATGGAACGAACGATAAAAGGCTCAACTTTTCCTTCCAAAAATTGAGTGCTAAGGTTTGTTGTGTCTTTTCGGGTTATCGCATTGACATAAGCATGTAATAATTCGGTCTGTGGTGGTGTAAAATTGGGATCAGTGGGGATTACATGAGGTCTAGGTACGGTAATACAGTTGATGTTAACCTCGGGAATTGCAGAGTTGTAACATCCGTAACCATTTTGTTCTTCTAGAATGGTGGCGACTAACGAAGAGGCCACCTGTTTACCCTTGAGTTTTTCCTTACAATTACGAACGATATGGTTTTCACCACCACAATACATACACAAGTTGTTGGTAATTCGGTGCTGACGGACAGATTTGGACAGGGGTCTTCCTTGTACTATGGTAGTAGCGGTATCCATGGGAGTGGGTCCAGGGGCAATCATATTTGGAGGTTTATAGTACAATGGTAATGAAGAGGCTTGAGAGTTTAATTGATTGTTGATAGGAGGTTGGGAACTGGGTTGATTTCGGTAATTAGGGTTTGTTTGGGGCTTCTGGTATTCACTACCCATATGTTTTAATCGAGGGAACAATCTGTTATCAATGTCAATTGTGTAGCTAATTAATTCGTTGAGAGAGGTACATGGTTCAGTTTTGCGAGCCAATTCGTTTTTTACGAAATCCTTCAAATTCAAACGGTAATGAGACATCATGACCTCGTCGTTCCACTTCAATACAGTAATAATTCTTCTAAAATTACTTGCATATTCGGATACACTACCAGTTTGTTTCAAAAGTTTTAATTCGTTTTCAGCATTAAATACGGGGTTCAAATCACCAAATGCATTGAAAATAGTTTTCTTGAACAAAGCATAGTTGTTTAATAATTCAGGCTCAGGCTTGGTACTATCTTTTAAGTCTTGAGGATACGGATGAAAGTAATCTAATACCTTCTGATCGACATGAGATAATGCAAAGTTCACTTTCTCGGAATCAGAACGATAATAAGCAGGTTGGGCGCGGAAAGCCAAGGCTAACTGAGTGAAAAACGTATCACACGTATCACTCTTACCAGTAAAAAGCGTGGGAGCTCTCATCTTTGCTGGAGTCTGTTGGTAACTAGGGACAGAGACAGAAACAGGGACAGGGACAGGTGCAGTAGCGGTGGTATTAGTCTCATTGACTGATGAAGGCATAGGATCACTATCCTTCTTAACAAAATTAGAATCAATATATTCTCTCATACTAGTAGAAAATGTCTCGAGGGAGTTACGCGTTTGATCCATGAATAATTGCTTTTCTTGGGTGATACGAGCAGCAACAGTGGCTTCCATAGTGGTAATGCGTTTCTCGGAAAGAGCTAATTGACCACCTATGGCTTGTACGGACTGGGATAAGGCCTCTAACTGGCTTGATAAAGTATCTTGCATACTACGAAATTGATTGGCAAGATCGCTGAGGACTTGTTCAGGGTTTGACATGTTTTTTTGACTTTCCTAGTAATTTTGGCTAGGCAGAAAATACAAGAAGATAATTGAGTTGTCTAAGTATATAAGGTTAGTTTTTTGATCAAGTATAATGTCAATGACTATTGTGGGGCAAGCAAGTGTAGGGTATATTGGGTTAGGATAATATACTTTACTGTTGAATAGAGTAGACAAAAGTTGGTAGGATTATATAATAGATTTATTAGATAAGATACTTGATGGGGAAAAAGTAATTTGTTGATAAAAAGGATGTTGTATTTATATTAGAATATAAACCAACATAGGGGTAAAATATAAAAGAAAAGGGGGAAGGAGTAAATGACGTTAAGGAGTAAACGTCATTAAGGAGTAAAGGCGTAAAGGAGTAAACGACGTTAAAGAGTAATGACGATAAGGAGTAAAGGCGATAAGGAGTAATGACGATAAGGAGTAATGACGATAATATTGTTTAAGTTCCTGACATCATTATCCATAAACCCCTTTTTTTTTGTCGTATATATTTACCCATTTATAATAGCAACACCATTTGATCCACTTGCATCAAGAACATTCAAAGCTTTATGTCACTTTGAAAGCGGTGACGAGGGACATGTATATAAACAAGCAATCATCGATGACAATACTTTTAATACTAGTGATATATACCAGCTATATATCTTTATCATTGATTACTATTTAATAGGTGGTTCCACCTATTATTTGACATTATTATTAATTCTCCTTGATTTCTCACGAATAATTAATATCCCGGTATCACAAACCCTTTCTGAACGTTCATGCAATACAACGTGTCTTGACTAGGTCATACGTGTAACGTATAAATTATTATGAATCAAGACTGTCAATCTTATGTGAGAGTAGACTCTTTTCCCACCCTTTTATTTGAATATAAATACAACCTCTTTTTTTCTCATAAATAAAAACCTTATCTTATTTTTAAGACTTTCAACAAATTACTACGTTTAAACATATTTATCATTTTTTTTGTTGAATCGTTTAACTTTATTTTTTATTTATATTCAAAGATCAAATCATTTTTTTTTACTCACTACTATGTCTGTCAACAACTCTGCCTCTTCCTCTCCTGCCCCTACTGGTAATACCGTCACTAAACCTGTCGTTTCTCCATGTTGTCATCCCTCCTGTTTCTGAGCCTACTATAACTGTAGACTCATATGACCCTGACTTTGTCTTGGATAACGTTCTTGGTGAAGAAGATGATTGTTCAGTTGAAGTACCTCAGGGTATGGATACTGACATGAGTGAAGCTCCTTCTCTTACCCAACCTGTTCCTTTGTCTTCAGCTTGTGCCTCACCTGTTCAGGAATCGAAAAAAACATTTCGCTCATGCAAACAAAATCCTTGAGCTCTCCACAAGTATAATCTTACATGGCTCTGTAGGGCCTGCTCCACTCATCAATGAGCTACGTCTACTTCGTTCCGCACTTGGTGAACTTGTGGAAGCTCGTCGTCTGTTGACTCCGGTCGTACCTGTAGAACCTACTGCTGCCTACCTGTCTCGGTCTATCCCACCACCAGTCATCCCTATAGTGCCTAGTCAGATCCCTTTCTTCCAGTGGTCTGGTAGTGTTTATGATGGTACCCGTACCGTCTATAGTACTTTGAAGACTGTTCTCAGTAAGTTCGAAGATGTTCTTCTTACTTACTAACTCAACTTGAATGAGCACTGGCGTCGACTCTTGCCTCTTGGTTTGTCTACTGAAATCCGTGCTTGGTTATCCGATTTAACCATGGAGCAACCTAATGCAAATTGGAACTCATTCAAGGAAGCTATCATCGCTCAGTACGGTGTGACTTAAGACGCTGAACAAGAAGCTGCTGCTGCTGAACTTCTGGCTCTTAGCATGTCCAAGCATCAGTCTATTGAATTATTCATTGACCGGTTCCAGGACATTAAACGTCGTTCAGGTATTACGGATCCGTCCATCCTTTGTCCTGGTTTTATTACTGCTCTGCCTATTTCTATTTCGGACCAGGCTTACCGTTGCTCTGGCTACTTCTCCTCGCGCTATTAGGCGTAACTTGTCTTCGGTTATGAATGTTGCCAAGGATCTTCATGAGCAGTTTCACCTTCCGCAGGTCCATCACATTCAAATCATTTCGAGTTGAGAAGCGCTACTCCGGCGGTCGTCATCGTTACTCTTTTTTTTTCTTCTTCTTCTCGTCCTCCAGCAGGACCAGTACCTGCTCCCGGCAGTAACCAGATTTACTGTACCTACCATCGTGCCTACGGTAACCACACTTCTGATAATTGTAGTGCCCTCAAGACGGCTAATGACCACTACGGCCATGTAGATTCCGGTCACATCAATGGTTCAGCACCATCTGGTCGTGATTGTTACACTTGTCATGCAAGTTGGACCCCTGGTTATAGGTGTGATAAGAGTAAGGGACGTGCACCCGTGCGCTTCTACCATCGTTATTCTTCTTCTTCTGGTCCCGATACCAGACCTTCTTCTTCTACCTCGTCTCCTCCTCCTCCTACTGAAGCACCTTTAGTCAATCGAGGTATGCATGTAGCTACCAACAGCAACTCACCTCATAGAGTTCAACGCTCTTCTACGTTACGTACGTTAACGTTCACTGACGACGAGGATGTTGACATGCTCGATGATCATTCCAAGCATTGTAAGTCTACTAAAAAAATACTAATATTAATAACAAACCAGGTTTACCTAGCGAACCACATTCTATTATTCTTTCTATTACTATTCAGGATCATCAAACCTGGGCTTATCTGGACACCGGCTCCAATTTTTCTGCTATTAAACCATCTTTGGTTGAAACTCTTGGTTTCGTTCCTGTCCATATTGACAATGATGATAGTTTTTCTTCTTTTTCGTCCTCTTCCTCTCTTACTACTACTACTACTACTATACAAAAAAATAAAACTACTACTATTTCTTTGGGACATAAAAATAATTCAGTTGATCGTATTGGCTTTATTAATAATGTAAACGTATACAATAATATTTCACTTCATCATAGCTTTGAAATATTTGATATTCAAAGTAAAGCTGATATCTGTATCGGTCTTGAACTAATGTTTAAACTCAATATTACAATTATTGGTGTTTTGGATGGGAAAGAGAATAAAGGTAAAACTTAAAGGAAATAAAAGATACGAATAAAGTATTGTTAAAACTCTGTTACGATAGTTTTTATTTAGAAAGAAAGATATAAAATCAGACAAAGGGAAAACTATCTAAATGATGGTCATATTTATATGTTTTCTTTAGCGGAAACATACGGAAAGTGATATCACTTGATATCATAGAAGATGTATATAAATATGGTAAAGGTAAGTATGTTCATGATGATTATTGGTTATAAGTTATAATGATGATAATAAAGATGTGATGTAATTTGCTATGATATAATTTTGCTATGATAATAATTTGATATGATATAATGTCTTCTTCCTGTGTTACATTCTAGATTCTTCTCAGTTATAATTACGCGTATCTATTGGCGAGTTACTTTGATCGGAAATTCATGCAAGGTTAAACGAACTCTTGTTACTGTCACTTTCCATATATGACAACCTGTTATGTTATTGACCTATGAGAAAGTAATGTGGTTTGCCTATGCCAGCCTTGAACCATGATCTTGCTTTAATAATAAAATAATATATATATAATAACTACAATGATCACGTATTTATTTAGCTGTGTCTATAAGCATCCTCAACAAATGGTCTAGTTACTCATTGGGATGATGCTACATTACCTATTATCGAAGATCCCATTGGCCCTAAACCTAATGCTCCCAGCTACGAGTATTATGGTAACGAATCCGTTCGTGAACAATTCCTGAAAAATATAGAAAAAGAATTAACTGATAATACCAATATTGATCCGACATCCGTTTGTACTATACCTAATTCTGAATTCAAACTTGCTGTTCCAGAACACACTGTTGTTTTTAAAAAGTAATATCCTTTACCACTTGCTCACAAACCCGATTTGGAAGAACAAGTCAAAACATGGCTTGCTGATAAAAAAATCGCTGTTGCCGAATCTAACAATCCTCATAACAATCCCATTTTATTTGTGAAGAAACGTGATGAAAATGGAAACTATGGTAACATCGTTCGTGTAGCTACTGACTGCCGTAAACTGAGCCTACGTTTAATTCCTAGTCAATCTGATCAATTTGTAATTCCCCGTATCGAAGAAATTCACGAACAGTTATCACATTGTTCTCTTTTTACTGTTCTTGATTTAAAAAGCTGCTTCACACGCTTTGGTATCGCTAAAGAATCTCAAGCTCTCACAGCTTTTACTACTCACTTAGGTCAGTTTGTATTTCAGAAATGCCCATTTGGTATCCGTACTTTACCATCTTTCGTACAACGTATTTGTAAGAGGTAGAAGTAAGAAGTGTAAATAAAGACTGAGTTTTATTCAATAGCACAAACATATGTATTTATAGTTACCAGTGGTAACACTACTCTTACACTGTCCTTCCCATAAAGGACACTGCAATAGCTAACTAATATTAATAATAACATATAATGAATAAAATAAAAATAAGAATAATAATCTTCTTTTTAGAACTTGTAAAGATCTCGAATATTTGCAGCGGTGGTCTTGACAATGTTTCTTTTGGCATTGTTATTAGTCAGTTTCAAACTGTACGCTTCTTTACTTTTGTTGTTAATCTTCGTGACCAACCAAGGACCAGTAAACTTTGGCTCTGCAAATTTCCAATGTTCTTTCATCTTGATCTTGAGCACTTTATCCCCCACCGAAAAAAAAGATTTCTCTTTACGATTCTTGTTAAAATATCTTTGTTGATTCGCTTGAGCACGCTGAATATTTACTTGTATATTTTCTTGTAGTATCGGAAGATAGTGATTTAAATACGCTATCCAAGATTTAGTATTATAATTGACTATTTGAATATCTGGTAAAGATCCTAATGCTGGTAATTTAGCTTTTCTGCCAAACATTGCTTCAAAAGGAGTAAAACCAGTAGATTTCTGTTTTGATGTATTAATCCCAAAAGTCACGAAAGGCAGATACATATCCCAAGAACGAGGATCCTTTTCACATTACATGGATAAACATGTCTTCACCGTCCGATTCATCCTTTCTACTAGGCCATCAGATTGGGGGTGTTCGACGCTAGTCTCTACCTTGGCAATGCCTAACGCAAATACACCACCTTCATCGCTTCTGAAACAGAACTTGCTCCGTTATCGCTAATAAATTTAGAAGTACGACCAAAAACCAGAATAATTGAATAAATCATTACGGAAGCAATGGAGTCGGTGTCAAAAGAAGGAAGAGCTGCTGTGATAGTCCATTTCGTAAAATAGTCCATGAACACCAGTAGGTATTTATTACCTCCATTCGATAATGGTAAAAACGCTATGTCTGCAGCCCATACATCCGCCGGATAAGTCACCTCAATGCTTGTCATCTTTTGATATTTGTGTGTAGGTGTTTTGTACAATTTACAATCTTGACAATTCTTGACATATTTTTCTACATTTGCATTCATTTTCCACCACCAACCATTAGCTTTGGCCTTCTCCAGAGTCTTGTCACGACCAACATGTCCACTAGTAGGGTGTTTATGTACCGCATCCAAAAATTCTTGTCTTAACGAGCTAAGAATTACCAAGACAGGTTGATCAAGTTTTTTTGCCATACAAAGAATAACATCTTTTACCATAAATGGTTTTGCAATAACGCCTTTAAAAACTTTTTGTATTTGAGGATCTTCTTTTTGACCTTGAATTAAGGCCTCTGCTGGAGCCATTTTTTGAGTCTCTTGTGTCATAATTCGATGTGTATGTTGCTTCTTTGAATCCATACCAATACGACTTAAAGCATCTTATAATATACTACAATTCTTTAAAGTTTGCGAGCACAATTGAAACTCAGTTCAGCTTTTTTTTTTAAAAAAATAAAATAAAATTTCACCTTAAATGCCGGACAGAAAATTGAGCCGGACTTAAATTATTCACTTATTAAAAAAAATCAGTTACATTGAATTAAATACTGCACCTATAAGGAAATTCTTCAGTTACAGTCAATACACTGAATTAAAAAATACTTCAGCTACAATGAATACTTTATGTATTAAATAAAGTGAATACTTCAGTTAAAAGTAAATACTTCAGTTATTAAATAATTCAGTTATATTAAATGAATATACTACTTGAGTTACAGTATATAAAGAGTAAAATGCTTTCTGACTTTTCGCTTCTCTTCATTTTATTATTATAAAGAAAAAATAAGTTTATAATTCGATCTATTACTACAAAAATCTGTTCATCCTGTCGTACCTCTCTTGATGCTGACTATACATTCGAAACATGTATTGACTGTCGAGTAAGTAACAGCTCATTATCATTTAAAAAACTCAAAATAAAAAAAAATAAATACTTATATTTCATTTACTAGGAACGTTCAAAGATTTACAATAGAAACCGCTGTCTTCTTCGTCGTAGCGCTGCAACTGTATCAGTAAGATCAACTGAAGTAGATGAAGCAACTTTGGAAACCGGTTCAAATATAAGAGCCGAAAGAGCTACTAGACCCGCAGAAGTTGTTCCTGCAGCTTATATTTCCGAACTGGATAAAATGGAACCATTGGATTTGGGAAGAATGGATATACAGTGTCCAGACTGCAAAGTTTATCACTGGAAAGGAGAAAAAACGAATGGAGGCTCTTCTTGGGAATCATGTTGTAAAAAAGGTTCCGTCAAATTACCATTGTTAAATGAGCTACCTCAGCTTTTGAATGATTTATTAACTGGTGCTCATCCTAAGTCAACTGTTTTCTTGAAAAACGTAAGACAGTATACTTCAGCATTTGCCTTCACATCTTTTGGAACAGCCGTAAAAAGTTCAATAAATAACACCGGTTCTAGATCTATGCTATTTCAAGCTCATGGTAAACTATATCACCTCCAAGGGCCAATTTCTTCAAGCGGTAATAGTCGACCACAGTATAGTCAGTTGTATATTTATGATCCTGCTTCTTTTGCAGCTGATATAAGATTCACCGATCAACGAAACCATTTGTTAGACAGAGATTTAAAAAATGACTTGAGTATTATGCTCCATTATCAATGCAATAATCCATTTGTTGAAATTTACAAGCACGCACACAAGATTTTATCAACTGAGGCAGATTGCCAATTAAGAGAGAATAATAACGAGCTTTTTTATGTTGGTCTTAATCCTCAAATGAAAATGGAATTAATTGTTGGTAAAGATAAAAGAACTCAAAATCTACTAACGGTCAACGAAATTGCAGCAGTTATCCCAAATTAATATGCCGAGAATAGTTTCAGAGATATTTTGATCATATACAGAGATACTGACTCCTCTGAGGATCATACCAGGCTTTTCAAAAGAATCAATGAAACACATGCAGCTTATATGCCTCTTCATTATGTTTTATTATTCCCTGCTGGTGATTATGGTTGGAACTGGGGTATGAGGCTTGCTAATTCGGATAAAGACTTACGCAAAGAGAGTTTTATCATTTTCGATTGCACGTTAAAGAAAATGAGTTTAAAAACTTATTCCTTTCTAGACGCATAAGGTCAATATATAATTTTTTTTGGTACTTCGATATATATATATATATATAACAATTTACTGGCATGAATGTAATATTAGATACAGAACGCATCAACAAGGCATTCTACACCAACAACCCTGCCAGTAGTGGTCTACATTTCACATTGATTTTCAAATGGCCTCATTCATTACAAGGCTCTTTTTTTACGTTTGTCTTATAAATAAATAAATTTTAAATTCTTATATCACCAAACAAAAAAATGGCATATCTAATAAACATTATTAAAAAGCAATTGTAAAAGGAAATATTTAATTAGCAATAAAAAAGAGCACTCGATTAGCATTGAAAAAAAACACCCGTTAAGCATTGCTCACCACCCGCGCCCGTTTAGGGCGACGACGGCCGTAGGTCGGCTAGTCAGCATCTACGTTATCAAATCCTTTACGATGTAAAAGCGTAAACTCGTATTGCCAAATATCCACAATCCATCTTGCAATTCTTCCTTTTGGACCTTTGATATTCAAGAGAGATTTTAACGCCGCATGATCTGTATATATAAACAAATTTGCACCATGAACATAACAGTGAAAATAACGTAATGCCCAGGCTACGGCTAAACACTCTTTTTCAGTTGTCGAATAATTCTGCTTTGCTGGATTTAAGGTACGAGACGCAAAAGCTATAGGTCGACCCAGTTGTAATAACACTGCACCCTCCGCAAAATTGGAACTATCGCAATGCAATTCATAAGGAATATCACTCCTAGTGTTGTGATATAGAATAGATAATAGAAATAAAAGATATAAAAACTAGATAAGTAGTTTGAGACTGTTTACAAGTGTTTATTAAATGTAAAAAGTGTAGAATAAAAGTGTGAGGGGGATTGTATCTATTCTAATCTGAGAGGGTATTTATATTTCTTTATTTTACAGACTACTGAGTTATATATATGATATCATAATAGAGTTTATATTAGTATGTTATCTGTTTCTATATTTCATACTAATTTAGTGTGTGAATCAACATCTTTATCTTTTATATGTTTTTATGATTCAATAATAAACTTCCTATTTTATTAGATATTTAATCCCAGTATCTGGATGTAACCTTACTACTTTATTTACTATGCTAGATCACCACACCTAGGAAACGCCAATTCAGGAAGAGCCATTAACCGAGTCTTCAAATCTAGAAATGCCTTATTACAATCGGAAGACCATGACCATTCAGTATCTTTTTTTAGCAATTTATACAATGGAGTCGCTAAATCTGCTAAATTTTTAATGAATTTATGGTAAAACTTGCAAATACCCAAAAATTGTTGTAAAGATTTCACATCAGTTGGAACAGGCCAAGATTAAATAGGAGCTGTTTTTTCAGGATTACTCTTGATACCAGAGCCAGAAACAATAAAACCTAAAAATTTCACCTCACGTTGTAAAAAAGCACACTTAGCCAGATTGATTTTCAAATTACTATGATCCATAATACGAAGAACCTCTTGAACTTGACGCACATTATCCTCTTTATTACTAGAATGAACAAGGATATCATCTGAATAAATAACCGTGAATTTAGTAACACTATTAAGTAAAGTATTTAAAAATCGAGAAAAAGATGCAGGTGCATTGGTTAATCCAAAAGCGAGACAATTATATTCATATAAACCCTTAGATGTACGAAACGCTGTCTTGCACCTATCTTCTTCTTTTATCGGGATTTGCCAATAAGCCGACTTCAAATCGATACTGCTAAACCAAGAAGAACCTGTTAATTTATCCATTAAGGTGTCCATACGCTCAATAGGATACTTGTCTTTCCTAGTTACTTGGTTCAATGGTCTGAAATTAGTACAAAATCTTGCTGAACCATCCGGTTTTGGTACCACTACTGGATTTGATACTCAAGGAGAGTCACTTAATCTGATCACGCCTCGCTTAAGCATCTTCTCTACTTCATCCAACACCACGGCTTCTTCTTTTGGTGAACGCTTATAACTATTAGTAACAATTGGGGGGTTATCACCTGTATCAATTGAATGTTCATAAGGGGCATTAGTTATTGTTTGCATTTCACTTTCATTATACAAATGAGGATGTAAAACTAAAACATCGGCAATTTCAACCGGAACCGCTTTCAATTGATCAGTCACCATATTATTTGAACATTCCACCATTTCAATTGCCTGAGCCATAGTCACTTTTAAATTCGTATCAATCCATGATCGAGGTATCAGCCGCTTATATAACAGATCAATTACAATCTTGGTTTGAATCATCCAATTCATACCGAAGATGGTTGTAACATTTTGTTGATCTACCACACGCAGATATACCGAATCAAACACCACATTTTGAATAGTACAGGGCATCAACACCGCTTCACGAGATATAGTGCTAGACTTGTTACCATACGTAATTTTAATTGGAGGAGCAGAATGAATACGTAAATTTAATCTGTCTACTTCCTTTCTAGTTATGGTACTTATAGTAGCACCAGTATCTACCAATACCTCAGTTATCACATCTTGAACACCATTTTCCATTGGAACCATAGCAGCGAGAATAAAACTTGTTTCTTGTCCGCCAACACCACCTTTTAAGACCGAAATCAATTGATCATTTATACAGTCACTTCTGGTATCATTAACTTGACTATTTTGGAAGAAACGAGAAAACAAATTATTAGTAATATCTAATTCTAAATCACTCTCAGCCTGCTTCCCATTGTTACCCACTTGTATATCTTCAGCTTTTTGGTGATGAGAATAAGCACCTTTTGATTTCTTAGGTCTCTCTCTATCAGCTTTCTTGAAACTTTGTAACAATCGGCAGTCCTTGATAACATAATTATCTTCTCCGCAAGCAAAACAAGCGCATTTACCCTTAGATTTTTCTTTTCTCTCACCTTTACTACCACCACCGCAAAATTTAGAACCAGCACTACGATGATACTGAGCATTAGTATCGACATCCATAGGATCATCAGCACGAGATTCAATACCCATAGGTGTCCATCCAGCTGTAGCAGTAGGTCAATTCACCTTCGGTTCAGAAGTTAATTAAGGAAATTTAAATTTCATATTACGTTCAATTTCCAAAGCAACAGAAACAGCTTCTCGAATATTTTTAGGACGAGCTGGCATCACAGCATCGGCCGTAGTCTTACTAACTGCATTATAGAAATAATTTAACTGTAAAGGGTAATTATCTCCAGTAACAGTAGCCACTTCCAACAACATACGAGGGCCAAAAGTGTTCATAGCTTCATATTTTGTAAATTCGCAATTGAACGAACCATAGCATCCGCTTCACCACCGTAAAACGTATTGAATGCTTTAAATAATGATTCACTTGAGCTTGTAGCTGTTTCCTTTAAAGTATCATACCAGGTACCAGCATGACCTTGCATGGCCATCATGAATACATCCCGGATTTCTTCAAAATATTTATGATATTTGATTGCCTTACGAAAAAGACCAAGCCATTCTTGCGCCGTAGGTGATCCAACACCAAAAAAGGGAGTAGTAGGAAACTTATTACTTCTTTTCCGAGTACCTTTTTTCTTGACTTCACTTGCTTCACCAATATTTACTTGATATGAGTTAAGACCAGAGAATTTTCTTACACGTTGTAGAAGAGACGGCGTTGTTGACCCAATAGATTGGTTGTCCCACCCACCCGGGGACGCATAGTCAGAATCTTCTTCAGAGCTATCCACAACACCATGTTAATCAAGACAATCTTCCACATGATTTGATGTCGTCTGTAAACTAAGTGATAAGTTTGACATTGAATGAGCACCCTCATCCTTCACCAATTCATCTACAACATTCACCGAAGTAGTAGTTGGCGTAACATTTGCTTTTGTTACCCTCTGGTCACCATCTTGTACCACTTGCGCCATACGGTAAGTAAGCTTGCGATTAATATCACGCAATTTTTCACACTCTAATTGAGTGCGAGCACGATCTTTTTCCGCTTCATCAGCACGAGTTGCACATTCTTCACATTTTTGATTTAAACTTTCAAATTGAGCCTTATATTTTTCAATAACACCGTTCTGATCTTGACGCTGTTGGTAAGCTATTTCCAATAAACGTTTAAGATCAGCAAGATCCTTTTCAAGTTGAATGACTTTATTTTGAGTTTCAAGTAGTTTGACTTCATGAAACTTGTTTTGTTCCTCAAACTTCATCTCATAGAAAGTACGTATTTCATCAAGCTGTTAACCATAAATACAAACAGTGCGTTCTCTTTCCGCTTCCTCACGCGCAGTAAGTCTGTCAAATTGTTGTTCAAAGTACGTCTCTTAATTTCCTTGCCACATTTCATACTGTGCCTTTACAGCATTCATCTCCTCCGCATGTTTAGTCGTCATCGCCTGGTACAACTGTTGAACGGTCTGGGATGTTTGTGGTGGTAAAGCCAAAGACCAAGAAGATCCATTTTCCTGATTCGGGGTACTCATATAACAACCAATAAACAATTACTGCCACTAAAACTTAAGGGTCGTATGTAGGTAAAAAAAACAAACAAATTTTTAAGCTACTCCACCAATGTAAGAGGTAGAAGAAAGAAGTGTAAATAAAGACTGAGTTTTATTCAATAGCACAAACATATGTATTTATAGTTACCAGTGGTAACACTACTCTTACAGTATGATATTCAATCTCTTCAGTGATTTACCTACAGTCTTTTGCTCTCTCAATGAAATTACATTGGGAAGCCCTACAGAAGATGTAGAAGAACATACAAAGTTAGTTAAAGAAGTCCTTCAGCGTCTTAACAATGTTGGTTTTATTTTACAAAATAAAAAATGTCACTATTTATTCACTTCATTGACACTCCTTGGCTTCAAACTAAGTCCTAAGGGTCTCCAAATTGATAGTTCCAAAATATGTAATCTTGACCAGCTCCCTGCTATTACCAAAAACAAAGCTCTCATGCGAGTTTTAGGTTTTTTCAATTTCTTTCGTGGTCACATACATAACTATTCTAAAATCTCGGCCCTTCCACTATGGCCACTAGAAGAAAATAAAATACTATCTTCAGTGTACATATACACTGACAATTTACAGCTAAAATTCAGTATATATGAGTTACAATGTACCCTGAAGATAGAAATTTAATTACTGAATTTTTCAGTATTTAAAATACTGAAGGTAGAAATAAAAATACTAAAAATTTCAGTAATTTAAATTCTAAAGATAGAAAAAAAATACTAATAATTTCAGTAATTAAAATTCGAAGGATAGAAAAAAAAATACTGATAATTTCAGTAATATGATTACTGACGACGGTTTTTTTTACTCTTAATAATTCAGTATATTATTCACTAAGTACCGTAAAAATTATGATGAGAGCAGAATTATATTTACTAAAGAGAGTGTAAAACAACCTAATGACGGTAAAATATATTCTAAAGAGCGTAAATAAATTACTGTCTTCAGTGAAATAAAGACCGTATAATGGCCATAAATATACAAAATATGGTATCGTTTGAACTTTAAAACGAATAGAAATATGATACAAAAAAAAAAAAAAAAAAAAAAAACGAATATTTGAATGCGTCCATAATAATTATATGGCTTATAGAGACAGATTAAGAATTATAATGTGAACAAATGGAACATTTTATTTATTTTATATACATGTAAATGAGCGTTATAGATAATAGTAACAAATGTAAAAAAAAAAGTCTAGAAAAGCAACAGCCAAATATTAATCATCCCTAGATGTGACAATATGATTTGAGAAAGTCTATTACTACTAGGATCCAGCATTACATACTTGCCATAGACCAAAGAGTCAAATTCGAAAGTATTACCTAAAAAAAGAAAGATAATTAGATGTTTGTAGTTTAGAGTGATATATTTTTAAATTTACCATTGCTATACAATAAATGATTGAAATACAATAAACTGTTTTGAATTTAAAGGGGAAGTTACTATACACGTATTTAATTGTTTTATTTGTCAAAGATGTACCTTAAAAAAGTAATATTCAGCTTTAAGCTGTGAGAAACAAACTCCAAGATTCCTGATGTCCAAGAAGGATAAGCATTAGCATAAGCCGTTATAGTTTAAAGACTTAAAGTAAATTTGAGTACCTTATTGCTCAGAAAGATCCATGACCCCTAGAGAGTAAAGCCTGTAAGTTTGTATAATAGAAGTGGCATTTTATTCCTACTTTAAAATAAAGTGAGATTTAAAAGCAAATGTGCAATTGTAATATAAGATATAAGTTATGAATGGTTTTTATTGTTAAAGAAATAATACGAAAAAAAATAAGTGAAGGAGATGATAAAAAAAAGAAAGAAAAGAGGAAAGAGAGAGAGAAAATAAAAAAGAGCTCTTTTATATAATTACCTTCCTTTTTTTTTTTTTTTGTGCATAAGACAACCAATAAAATATCGAATCCTATGTTTGTAGCGCACAAAATAGACAAACCTTATTGATTCGTTCAAACTTTAAAGAAGATGATCTGATTTTTTCAAGGAGATTGAACGATCTGTTGTGTACTTTCAATTGTATACCCAATTTGACAAAATCATCCGACTTGTCAAATCATCCGACTTGTCAAATCATCCAATTTGTCAAAATCATTCATTTTAACAAGACCATCCAATTTTTACAGCATAAATGAATAAATCAGCCATTCTGTCCTATCTCTCTCTCTCTCTTTTTTTTTTTTTTTTTTTGCCTATATAATAGTAGTACTTTTCATCTTTTCAAACACTAATAATGTCTAATTATACTTTGCCCAATCCTTCTAATAGCAACAAGAGACTTCGTGTTTCTACCAATCAAGAGTATTATCAAATCCCTTAAGAAATACTATAATCGTTCCAGTTCTACTCCTTTTCATCAAGTGAAAATCAATAATTTTGAAATAACAATTGCTGGTGGAGCTTGGATAAATGATGAAATATATAGCTGTTCTTTTGATAGAATAAAGAAAAAAGTAATCGTCGTGGTAAACATCTTTTTATGTTTGGATCCTGCTATATAGAGTAAGTATTAGACTATATTTTAAATGTATTAGATTATATATACATATATACTCACGTTTTAAACAAATTTCCTAAAGCATCAAATTTTCTGCTGGTAGCATTCAAAACTTGTAACTTTTTTTTTTCGCGTTCTAGCATCGACATATTATGTATCCTTTTTTTCATATTCTTCACTCCACAAACCAAATATATAGATTTCTTTTTTTTCTCTTAAATAAAAAAACTTTTATATCGTTAGCTTATAAAAAAAATATGGAATATGAATTTAGTACTTACTTTGTGTACCATAGTATTATAGGCACATTACGTGTTTGAGCTGTAGGCGTGTCTAGAGTTTTGGTCTATTATATAAGAAATCGAACATGAAAGAAAAAGCATTCTAAAGTAAATGAGCTTATTCCACGGTCTGTTCTAGTAAATAAAGCCATAAGTTAAAAGCATGTCAGTCTAGATTGGCAAAAAAAAAGGAATGTACCAGATTCGTCTACCCCATCTCATTACGTTCGGAATTGTGTATAAACAAAAAGCATTGAAAAGCGGGGCTCTCAATTTTTAAGGGTTAAATAATTTGCTAGGGAGCACGTGACGTAAGTAAATCAATGAGACTTTTTTTTTTTTGCATCAAATCAATATGTTTCTGAAATAAAACTAGATAAAGAAACTTTAATTGTTTTAGTATTAAAACATATAGGCTTAAATATAAAAAGCTTGTATAAATGTAGCTGTAAAACGTTTAGTTTCAGAAACCGGGTTTTTTTTTTTTTTTTTTTTTTTGTCTTTCCTTTAACCTCCTGCCACCTTTTTTTTTTTTTTTTTTTTTTTACCTTGTTCTGAATGTGAATAAATGAAAAAAGAACCTCATGTTATAAGTTTTTTATAAGATATAATAAAAACTGGTACCTCTAGCGTATCAGTATCACCTGTTTATTTAATAAATGCATAGAGCGTGGGTTGAAAAATGATTCAGTAATTAAATTTCTGCGATGGGAAATTAAATATCTGTGCTTCGAAAATAAATTTCTAACAGCAGTATTAATTACTGTGTCTCTGGCCATAGTGTTCTTGACAAACTACGTAACGTTAGTGATAAAGCCCTTTTTCTCAAAAGTTGGAATGAGTCACACGACAAAGCTTACCATTCTTTAAAATATGCTGTTACGCATGCACCTGTTATTTCCGTCATGGATACTACACTTCCTCTACGTGTCTCTACTGACGCTAGTAATTATGGTCTTGGTGGTTATGTTTGGCAACTTGAGCGTACTAATACAGTCCGCTTCCTTTGTTTTGCTTCTCGTTCCTTAACGAAGTCAGAAAAAAAATATAGTACTAATAAGCGTGAGTGTTTAGCCATTGCTTATTTATTCATTCGTTAGCATCAGTGGTTGCATTCTCTACACGGATCACTACAGCTTAATATTTTTACACACACAACGTTATTGTTCAGCATTGCTCCAAAATTGGTACACCACCATTTATTCCAAGTCATTCAAAATCGTTTACATTAAGGGTTCTGACAATTACATGGCTGACAGTGTTAGTCGTCTTTTTGCTTCTCCAGAAGTTGAACTCGAAATGGAACAACGTACAATGAGGCACAAAAAGTTTTACATGTTAAAACTCCGAATTTTAAGGGTTTCATGCAACATGTTGATGTTTAAACCTTTATGGCTCTATATTCTTCTTTATAATTTTTATTTTTATTTAATAACTGCCTCGATTAACAACTGAAAAGAAAGCTGTGATTGTTGAACGCGCTAGAGGAAACGTGACAAAGGAGAAAGTCGCAAACAATTTCGGTGTTGATCCTTCTACAGTCAGTAGACTTATCAAAGGATTCGAGGAAAGAGGAACAGTAGAAAGTAAGAAGAGTTCCGGAAGACCTAAGAGCTTGACAGATAGTGACAAACGCTTCTTAGGAAGACATGTGAAAAAAAACAGAAGCGCAACTCAAGATTCTATTATCAAGGAAATGCCTTTTAAAATGAGCAATGGTTACTTCGACATGAGCTTAAGGCAATGAATATTAGAGAAAGAATGATAACCAAAAAGCCATATCTTGATAATAGGCATATTAAAGAGAGATTGAGGTTTGCCAAAGAGCACAAAAACTGAACTTTGGAGAAGTGGAGGGACGTTATTTGGACAGATGAGTCAAGCATCGAAATCGGTCGTGATATTGATCTGAAGTATGGAGGTAGCCTAAGGAGAAGTTTTTGAAGGAGTGTTTGATGCCTTCATTTATGGGTGAAAGAACCAAAATAATGGTTTGGGGCGTCATTCGTGGTAGTGAGAAGTCTCGATTGGTAATTCTACCTAAAGGAAGGATCAGAAGCAGAGAATATGTTGACAGTGTATGAAAACCTGTCTTACTAGGTCTTTACAATAGTAAACCAGGTGCCATACTTATGGAAGATAACGCTCCTATTCATACCAGTTGAGAGACAAATAAGTGGAGAGATGAAGCTGCTGTAAAGAAAATGAAATGGCCAGCAAGATCTCCGGATTGGAATCCAATTGAAAACATGTGGAATATACTGAAAAGGAAGTTTCATCGAGAATAGTACAGTGCGTCCACCCTCAATTGGACACTTTTTTGAAAATATTGGTCGGATTTTTAAAACCAATTTCCCACTTATTTTTACCCCAATTGGACATTTTTTTGAAGTCCAATTGGTCACTTTTTTGAGCTTCACTTGGTCACCTTTTCGAAAATCAATTGGACACTTTTTTGAAATTTGTTTATTTATTATCCTAATGTTATATAGCAACCTTATTAAGACAGTTATCAAATTGATTTACTGAATGCTGAATAAATCCTCTGAGATGCTCAACAGGTACAGCTTCACTAGCTTCAATGATACGCGTAGTGAGCGACTCTACATCACTAAGCTTGTTACGCTTTACTTTTCCTTTTACAATAGCCCAGAACTGTTCGATAGGATTCAGTTCAGGCGAGTAAGGAGGAAGATACACTGGATTGTAACCTCTCTTAACGATGACAGGATCAATTATCTCGGGGATATGAATAGGAGCATTATCCATGACAATAAAATACCCTTTCATTTCTGAAAATTCATCCATAATATCCATTGTGTCGTTTAAAAATTGAAGATAATGTCCACCTGTGGTTCCTTTAGGAACAGTAATTCTATCTTCGGGTGCCTTTCTCTTCGTAACTCCTACTACTTTTCTTTTCTTCACATTTCCAGCCTCTCTCATACTCAAGTTAACAACACCGATAGCCGAGATAGCACCAATAACAGTGTGAGAAACACCTCTGGCTGAAGGTGTTGTAATAATGGCTTGGGTGCCGCGCTTAGACCACCCACGGCTTCGACGCATGTTGATATCAAATCCAGATTCATCGACAAAAATACAATTGTTAAGATAATCCATATTGTTATTTCTTACCCAACGATCAACCCAAACAGCACGTGCCTGAAGAGTTGCTTCTTTATTTCTACCAAGAGGATGGCGACTTACAACTTTAATGCTTAGATTGCACTCTTCACTCATGAACTCGGCTACTCTTGATTTCTTAATATCTAAACCAGCAAAGTTTGCTGTCAGATTCTCTACTGCGTCCTGAATAGTTGCAGAAGCATCCTCGTCAAAAAAATTTACCAAATGAGTCTTATGGGTTTCGTTAAGCTGGCTAACGGGTCTGTTGGAGCCAAGATTCGTTTTTTTTGTTGGGATATTTCTTTCAGGGTCATTCTCATAAGTATATTTCCACTTACGTGCTGTGTCATAATTGACATTAGCAGCTTTTGCTGCTTCCTTAGGTTTCATAAGCTTCTCTTTCAAAAAATAAAAGTATCGCTTACGATCTTCAAACGTGTAAACGTTATATTGTACTACTCGCTCTTTTTTGGAAGAGACTTCTTCCATCACAACATCATTTGTAGCTGTTGGGAATTCAACTTGAACGTCCCTGTTCTTAATACACTTTCGAAGATCAGTCAAGCTTTTCAAACGAAATGATGGTTCTTCAACAAAGGCAGGTGCTTCTTGACCTCTGGCATCTGTAATGTTTCCAGTACCATCTTCATAAAAAAATTGCATGTTATACTAGTATTTATTTAAAGTAGATCTCAAAAGGTGACCAAATGGATTGACCAACTGATTTTCGAAAAGGTGACCAAGTGAAGCTCAAAAAAGTGACCAATTGGGGTAAAAATAAGTGGGAAATTGGTTTTAAAAATCCGACCAATATTTTCAAAAAAGTGTCCAATTGAGGGTGGACGCACTGTACAATCATAAATCTCATCGTTCGACACAATTAATGATTGAGTATGACTGGAAAAGTATATCTGTTGAATACGTCAATAAACTCACTGGTAGTATGCTATCCCGCATGCAACAAGTGATTGATGCAAAGGGAGCCCTGTTAAATATTGATGTAAAATAACCAAAATAATTTTTTTTTAATTTTTTTCTTTTAGTGCGTTGACTATAAAATATGTCTATTTAATTATTTATGCAATGATAAGCTAAGTAAATATGACTGTAAAGTATGAAAAGAATTCGAAAATTTTTTTTTTGATCCAGACAAGCATGTCGGAGTTTTAACACGTAAAACTTTTCGTGCCTCATTGTACATCTTTTTTACAAAATAAATAAAAAACAAACGACAACGCTACTACTACACACTCCGGTGATTTAACCTCCGTTTATTGGCTCCTTGTCCAACGTGCATCCGAATTAGCCGATTCAATGACTCCACCCCCAGAGGAACGTCGTGCTATTATTGAGAAATATAATAGCTTAGGTCATTACGGAATTAGTGCTGTTGAAAAAGCCATCCATGATGCAAATCTACATTTGACCAATCTTCGTAACGACATCATCGAAGTTGTTTCTGAATGTCTTACTTTTCATGCCTTCAATTGGTCAAAGACTGGATTCCATCCACCTGAACAAATTTTACCTCCCGTTCCAGGTCATCACGATGTCTGTGACTTAGGCACATTTAATATTACATACGAATCCGGAAACAATTTTATTTTGGTTTACGTCGACCTTTTTTCACGCTTCACTATTTTAAGGACCTTGCCTGACAAAGAAGCTTCTACTATTGCTAAACATTTAGTTGACATCTTTACTACTTTTGGTATCGTTAAAGTATTACAAACCAATCGAGGTTCTGAATTTACAAACGAATTAGTTGAACAAGTTCTTGCACAACTTGGAGTTGACCACCGACTCAGTCTCGCATACACACCAAATTCAAATGGTACCAACGAAAGTTTTGTCCATACTACTAAACGTACTCTCGTTAAAAAGTTACAAGGTGCAAAACACCAATGAGATACTCTTCTTCCTGCTACACAGTTGGAAATAAATTTAAAAGTCTCTCGACTCCATTATTCTACACCTTTTTCTGTCATGTTCAATCGACGAGCTAACGACTTCGAAATTTATACTGCAGTTGATCCTAACTTTGACAACTCTGTCATTAAACCTGAAGATATTGCTCTTCAGTACAAAAAAGTTCATGAATTCCTTATCCCTGCTTTATATAAACGTATTCAGCATACGCAAGAAAAAGACCGTGCACGTTTTATTAAAACTCATAAGATTATTGAAGATAAGTTTCCTCTCAATTCTACTGTTATGATTAAAAATGTTTCTCGTAATGGTAAAACTGACGAACATTATATCGGTCCGTTCCGAATTGTAAATTATACTTCAAATGGCTCATATGTCCTCATCACACCCAAAGATTTTTTCGTCGGGACCTGAACCTTTTGGGAATAGTGAGCGGGACTTAATAATCGCCTTTTTGTGAATAGCTATTTCGATGAGCAGTTGGCTTTAAATTTTTTAAAATTAGCATTTTGGAATTTCATTTTTGTATTTTGAAAAATATGATTTTATTTATAAAAAAAAAAAAAGTAAAAAAATAAAAAAATAAAAACAGTATATAATCGCGAAATAGCTATAAAACTAGGGCAGCTGCCACTAGAAAGCTACAGAAGCCAACGCATACCGAGGCTTGCTGCACAGTCAATATAACGAAGACTAGCTGAGCAACCAGTACAAGTATAACCGAGAGAGATAGTGACAATGCCTTGTATGAGCCTAATAAAATAAGAGTTTTGTTAGATATTATAAAATACGGAATCAAAGCCTTAGTTTACCTTTAATGTTTTCTTACAAGATGGTAGCGGTATTACACTTAACAAAACAAGGGTCTGCGCTATCTACAGTTAAAGAATTGAATTAGTATTTTGAATATAAAAGTCATTAAGATTTTAGACAAGGGTATAACATCAGAAGTACCTGGGGGAAAAAAAGACTAATCAACCTAAAGTATAGCTAATGACTTGGTTAGAAAAGAGAAGCTAAAGAGTTTTGTTATATTTTTAGCTTTACCGAGAAAACGCCGGAAGTAGATTAAATAACACATT
>JAIXMQ010000153.1:0-25519 GCA_025716855.1 Pilaira anomala | reverse complement strand
TAAAACCTAATTCGGTTCTCTCGTTATCTCTTCGATTGTCTTTCATCGTTATTCACACAGTATATATTTTATTCCTGTTGAATCCTTTAATAAGACTCTGTTGTTCATAACCTATTACTGTTATTATCTTTTACGTAATTGTTCACTTTTATTTGTAAAGACTTTATTTTCTTCACTCTTTTAACTGTTTAATATCCTTATAACTCTCCCATAAGTTATTCCGTTATTTCCTTTACTTAAAGACCGTCGCTAAATAGCCCTTTACTTAATAAACTAAATCATTATTCAGTTGACTACTTCCAGTCTGGTGCTCACAAAATCCTAAAGAACTTATTTTTCTCTTATTGAAAGATATATATTTTTTTATTCTAAATCCTTCGATACACTTAAACCTCGGTTGTATCACTGGGTGTAAAAATTGTACGTTTTGTAAACAATTTAGGCCGAATTGTAAACAATGCCTCCGCCATAGTGGTAACAAAGAAGCATATGACGGAATCCTTGAAGTCTTATGTCGCACTGATTACTTCAAAGCAAAAATGTGTGACACCAACGGGAACCTTTTCAAGGATAAGGAACCTTACTTCAAGTTGATTTGTAGAGAGGTATACTACGGATTAAAAAAAAAGGAAAGGTTCTTGGCTTTACCCCTAGATGTAATTGCTGCTGAAAACGCTGTGAAAAGTTTCAAGGCTAGAAAAACAAGAGTAACTAAATATTTCTAAATACATAAATATAACAATTAAAAACTGACCTTTTTTTTTTTTTTTTTTTTTTTTTTTGGTAGAAATTCACGAAAAGAAAAGAAATTTTTTCTTCTTGTACTGATACTGTAACAAACCGAATGCAAAAATCAGCAGAAGAATGCAGAAGGTTCTTGATGAAAGATTGCATGTCAGATGAGGAAAACGATACGATCGATCCCAATACAGGAGATGCGATATCGTTTAAGGTCATTGTACCTGAATGGAGGAGCGATAAGGTAAATATATATAATCAAAAAAAAAATCTATAATCGAAAAAAAAAACTGATTTATACAACCAAAACTCAAAGTTAAATGAGTTCTATACAGTACTCGACGAGCTTCACGCAAATCGATCCACTCGTTATAAGCTGTCAAAAAAAAGAACGTACCATTCCGGTCCTATGGATGTTCCTGATAAGGTTATCAAAAAGAGGCTTCCTGGCTGGGGCTTTAGACAAAGTTAATCAAAAAATAAAACTTTTTTTAAAGAGATAAATTTGATAATAATTACCATTCTAAATAATTTATTCTGTTATGCGTCTTGGCATACTGATAACAATGTTGTAGTTATCAATTACATTAATATATAATCCAATTGGAGAGTGGATGCAGTGTACTGGTAAGATATCCATATAGGAGGGATCTGAAAAGGTATTTGAGTAACAACTGCTATTAATGGTATCGAAAGTGGTGATGTGGGCTATAAAAAAAAAAGTTACCTTCCACGATCCCGTAGTTCTACTGTATATGACCAGTCAAGGATACCGCCAACTTATCTTGCAAAGCTCTATTTATTTTTATCAGTTTAAAAGGCGAGTATTTTTTTTTGAAAAAAACTTACACTTTTTAAAATATAGAGGTTGAACCATTCTTGAAAGTTTCTTTTAAAATGCATAGCGAAAATGACAGGATCATCCCAAGGACGTTGATTTTCTAATAATTCTTGATACTCTGTTGCAAAATCATTGCAGGTTACAGTCATAAATAGTTGAGGGGAACCGAGTTTAATATGTAAACATATTCTAAATTTTTTGGATTAGTAAAAAAATACAAATATACAGCATGTACAAAAAAAAACTTACAAAGAGGTTCATGCCGTGTTTTTTTTAAAGGCTCTTGAGCTACGAATGGTGTGAGGAACGAGAGATACGGCACCCATGATGTGATGTGTACCATCGTGTACATCACGTCTTGTATATCTTCTACCTTGTTGAACTGGAAGGACAAACCGTTGAGCGGAATGAATATTTTTTTTTTCAATATAATCCAACATAAAGAAGAGGAATTCAATACATTTTCCAAATCGTCTTTCTCGACTTAAAATGAGTTGCTTTGTATACTTGCTGATTGTAATGTGGGAATTGGCTTGGGCATAACCTCCTTCTAATTCGTGTGTTGGTTGATCTTGAGGGCTTGAGAGTGAGTAGTAACCGAGTCCACGTGTAAACAAGTAAGGAAAAATGAGAGCAAGTATGGCGGGCTCTCCTCGAAATGAAAGTTGATTGTTATTGGAATCTAAACAGAGAACCAGTTCATCTAAAGCATGTTGAGCAGCAATGGGATCTGTGTTGTCAATGGACATGATGTAGTTATGAATCCCGGCATTTTCATTAGGTACCGTTCGATGCATACGTACAACAGTATGCAAAATATTTCTTTGGTTTTCTTGACGGATTTCAGGAAGATTATAGCGTTGTAAAAGAGGATTGATGGATTGTAAAATGGCAAACAGTCTACGGACTTTATTTTGATCAATGTTTGTCATCATACCACGGATGTAGGGACTTCCCATGAGACCACCATACAGCATTTGAGTGAATTCAACATTATTTTCAGACCAAGTAGCACCTGTTTGTTCGTAATGGCCGCAATAGTTATGATTACGAGATCTACCTCGAGTAATCTGGGACATAATTTTTACAGGAGAGAGACAGGCACGTTCACGATAACTGAATTCATTTTCTTTTAACCATTGATCAATGTTGGGTCCTGGGAAGTTAGTTAAGATTGACGCCGGATTCGTGCGGTACGATGTTGTTAAATGGGCGGGACACACTACGATTTGGATACCGTTATCATCGAAAATGGGTTCAATTTCCCATGAGCGACATAGTAAGAAAGCATCTTCTTGAGGATATTCTCTAAAATTAACTTCTTCAGGATACACGATTTTGAGGCAAAGAGTACAGTGTTGCGTTGGTTTTTGATGACGAAACACGCTAAAGTTTTGAAAGTGTTATTGTTGATAACGAGTATACGTATGACTAAAACGAGGATACTGCATAGATGAGACACACACACACACAGAGAGAGAGAGAGAGAGAGAGAGAGACGTTTCTAAGCAGATGATATTAGTTTTTTATGTGTGTTTGAAAGGAAAAGAGGAAGACAAGACAAAAAAAAAGTTACCATCGGAAAGTTACCATGAGGAAAAAATGAAAAAAAAAAATTTGTTTTTTTTTTTTTAGTCTAAGCTGTTTGCAGTTGTATAAGATATATTGAAAGATGATATAAGTTTCATGGAGGAAAGGGAAGAATACAAGTTCTAGTTACCATGTTGAAATAAAATAAAAAAATAAAAAAGTGAGAGAAAAAAGCAAAAAATAAGGCCCCTGGCCTGGAAATGAGTTAAAAAGTGCTGAGTTTTCTTAAAAGGGATAAAAGTTTTTTCCTCCAACGTCAACGCAAAGTTGATTGTTAATCACGGAGCGTGCCTGGTTACTGAATAATAAAATAATGGACCAAAAAATGACAAAGACATTTATATATCACATAATCACAACTATATATCTATATATATATATATATATATATATATCACAATGGGGATTTTTTTATTTAAAAAGAAACAAGTTTTTTTTTTAAAAAAAAAAAAATTCAATGAGTTTATTTAATCAAACCTATACTTCTACTGTTACCAATGCTGTTGTCTTCTTTCATCGTGTCATGGCTCGTCCTAACGGCAATTATATCGCAATTGCTCATTTGAATGATTTAAGTACATCTGTCATGTTAGAATTCACTGAAGAAATGTATGTTGATGTTGTCGCTCATTTTTTAAGAAGTTCGGGTATCAATTTATTAAATCGGGATACGCACCATTGTCTTCTCGTGAATGCCACCGGTCGTGTTTTAACATCAAGAACTTTTAGTCTGTTTGATCGACCTGCTATCTCTCCTCGAAATACGTTGGTGCTAACTGAGTCGACAGTGGTTGAGAGATTAGAAAATCCTCCTGGGCAAGTTTTTGCTGCTGGAACGTTTAAGTCCAGCCATTGTTATGCCGGATGCAGGTATTGCGCCTCGTACAGGTAACCCCACCACTGATTTTGATACCGGCGAAAACGTAACCGTCATGGATGAACCTACAGTGCGGCCACAGGGGCGGCCCCAGGGGCAGGCACAGGAGACACCAGACAGGGAAGCAAGTGGCTCCGGCAATGATGATAATGGTGATGATCATGGGGATGCTGATGATAGTGATATGGATAGTGATGTTGGTAGTGGTGGTGGTGATGATGATGATGATGATGCTGATGATGATGATGATGCTGTTGATGATGGTGATGGTGATACTGTAAGAGCAGTTCCTGTTGAAAGAGTAGCTTCTTTTGTTGAAAGCGAGCTTTCTCCTGTTATTTATGTGGGTTATCTTTCTTCTTCTTCTTCATCATCGCCTCGTTCTTCTGATACGATGATAAGAATTCCCGCTGAAGATCCCAGCATACCCGCTGTAGATCCCAACGTGAGTTTTGAAACCGAATTTCGAGAATCAGAACACAGTGATGAGTTTGAATTTGTAGAAGACGAATTTTCCGTCGTCCATGATCCAGAAGAAGTTCCCATGGAGGTGAGTGATGCTGTAAGGCGTCCATTAAGTACCATTGGCTCAAGTGTAGTGCGTGGCGTGGCAGGTTTGGAAGTGGAGGAAGAAGAGGATGATGGTAGTAGTCGTAGTAGTAAAAGAAAGTACGAAGAAATGACAGGCTCAGATTCACAGGAAAGTGCTTCTTCCAAGCGAATGCGTAGCTCAGAGGAAGAAAACCAGGATATTCCTGTACCCAATGTGGTCCAGTATCAAAGAATGGATCATCAGGGGAAAGGCAAGGAAAAAGAGTAGTGTTTTTTTTTTTTTTTTTTTTTTTTTCTTTAATAAAATGTTTTTTTATTTTTTTTTTATGTATTTTATAAATGGATATCATGCTCTCTTAATTCATCTACCAAGGTTTGAAAAGCCCTGGTAAAAGTCGTTTGCTGTTCTCGACGATTGGCTTTACGGGTGTTGGGTAAGACATAGTAGCGAGATGTATGGGGGGTGTAAGGGTAAGTTTTTTCTTTAAAGAAACCTTGGTTTTGATAAATACCGAAATGTTTACGGACGAGTTGACTCCCAACAAAAAGGATTGCTTTGCTTTGTATAATTTGAATATAGTTTTCTAGATTTTTTCTGCAGTCATTTAATTCTTCAAGGTCAATTTGTTGTAAAGGAGTTTTATCTTGGTAGTAGGTGTAAAAGTTAATCCCATATTCTTCATTCAGATACTTGGCAGGGTCAGGTAAAGAAGTGAAATCAACATTAGGAAATAGATCTAATCCAACAAAGGATGAATTTTTTTTTTAAATGTTTTTTCTCTCTCTCTCTTTTTTTTTTTTAAAAAAGTTGTATGTATAAATTGTATATATATATATTACGATATATATATATATATATAAAAACAAAATATACTTTACTAGATGCTTGTAAATAGATAAAAAAATTATCTTTGGATTTGTCAAAGTTCATATTTCCCGATTCGTTTGCTTCAATAAAGGTGATTGGTCCGTACTGATGGTTCATGGTGTTGTTGTTGTTCTGGTATGGTGTTCAAAAAAAAAAAAAAAAAAAAAAAAAAAAAAAAGAAAAGAGATCAGGATAAGGATGGGGATGGGGATGCGGATGCGGATGCCATTAGGTCCCGATGCCATTATGACGTTGGATGGGGATGTTGGATGTTGGAATATAAATATAAAAAAAAAAAAAAAAAAAGAAGGTTTAAAGTTTATGTCAATCAGGTTTCAAAAAAAAAAAAATTAAAGTTTATGTCCATCAGGTTTCAAAAAAAAAAAAAAAAAAAAAAAAAAAAAGGGTGTTTGTGTTCAATTGCAAATGTGTAAATAGAATGTTTTCTAGTGTGCTTTTCCTTTTCTTTTATATAAATTGTTTTTCTCTCTCTCTTTTTCTTTCTTTCTTATGAATTACTATAATAATGGAATGACCTTTTTTTTTCATATAATCTTTTTTTTTTTTTTTTTTTTTTTTTTATTATCAGGAGTTTGCGCTTTTTTTAAAAAAAAAAAAATTGATTTGCTGATAAAATTATAAATCCTCTATTTCATTTCAAATAGGGGATTGTTATATATATATATATATACTTGCATCTACCTATGCTATAGGTGAATTTAAACAAA
The DNA here is from genome assembly GCA_025716855.1 of Pilaira anomala. Taxonomy (NCBI): domain Eukaryota; kingdom Fungi; phylum Mucoromycota; class Mucoromycetes; order Mucorales; family Mucoraceae; genus Pilaira; species Pilaira anomala. The sequence goes on along the minus strand of JAIXMQ010000153.1, from coordinate 19,325 downwards.
AAAAAAAGTAGTAGTAGGTTAAAGAGCAACATTTATATATATATAATATATATATATATCTCTCTATAGGTATATATATATAGATTGATAGATGATAAGCATGAAAAGATTTGATGTTATTGATGTTTTTGATTAGGTTTCAAAAAAATATCATCTCTTTTTTTTTTTTTATATATATATATTATTATCTATATATTTTATATGTTTTATATATATAATATAACATTATAATAATAATAAATATATACATGTTATATATGTATGTATATATATAATATATATATATACATAGAATATAATAATTGTATATTATATACATGTTCCATACAAGTTTATATCAATTTACATGTTACATACAAGTTTATCAATTTCATTTCATCACTTTTTTTTTTTTTTTTTTTTTTTGTTTACGAAATAGTTTAATCATTGCTAAAAATATATATCTATATATTTACTCCTATCATAGGATAATATATCGTATCAGCATGACGTGATTTACATGTCCATTTTTTTTTTTTTCTTGTTATAAAAGAAAGATTCTTTTTTTTAAAAAAAAAAAAAAAAAACTCTCTCTCTTCATTCAATCAATGTATATCTTTCTTTTTTTTAACATGGGAAAATACATTCTAGAAAACGTCAAGGTCTCGGCTTTACCAAAGGTGGTGGTAGACATTAAGGGGAACATCAAGGTGGATTTCTCCATTAAGGAAGAAGGGAATTTCGTTCGTTTAACTTCGTACCGCTCGGATATGATTAGCTTTATCTTGAAGCATGTCACTACCATGGATCAAGTCATCACGTTGGCGAAGGGTGTCTTCACTTGGAGGTCTAGCAAGAACTTGAACGGTTATTGTAATACCTATTGTAAGTTGGTGTTGACCCGTTTAAAGGTTGGTTCTTTGGCTTGTGTCCCCTTGGAAGTGGATCCTCTCACTATTAAATATTCCATCTACAAATACGCTTTAAAATACTTTGCGGATGAAACCAAAGTTAAATCAAATGTTTCATTTGAAAAGGTTCTGGCTAAACTCAAAGAAATGCATGAAACTCTTTGTAAGTTTTTTTTTTTTTTTTTTTTTTTTTTTTTTTTTTTTTTTTTTTTTTTTTTTTTTTTTTATATATCTGTATCTGTATAATAATATCTCATCTTTTTTTTTTTCTCTCTCTCTCTCTCTTATATATCTCTCTTTTATATATATATATATATATAGTTCCTACTATTAATTTCAATGAAGTTGAAATTGATAAAGAAGAAATTGACCTTTCTGTTGCTGCCCGTGAGAAAAGACGAATGGGTCACTTGGATCAGGAGTTAAGAAAAAAGTTGCTAAAGGCGGTCGAAGTCTTGGACCAAGAAGGGATTGAGAAAACTGCTGCTGCCCATACTACTTCAGGTAGTAATACTCCTCAAGATATGATGGAATGAATGAACTCTCTCTTTCTCTCTCTCTCTCTCTCTTACTCTCTCTCTTACTCTACTTTTCAAACTACTTTTTTTTTTTTCTCTCTTTTTACTTGCACTAGGTTGAAAACTTCTTTTCTCTCTCTCTACTACTTCTACTATTTTTTTTTTTTATTCTATTTCCACTCAAATTATTTTTTTTTACCCCACTTTTCTTTTCCCACTTTCTTTTTTTTTTAAAATAAAAAAAAAAAAAATATTATACGCATACAATTTTATATTCCCGCTTTTTTTTTTTTCTTTTTTTTGCGCGGATAAAAGTAGTTACACTCGAACCAAAACAGGAAATTCCCCTTCTTTCTCTCTTTTTTTTTTCTTTTTAATTTTTTTTTTTTTCTTTTTCTCTTAAAAAAATATAGTGACATTCGTATATACATTCAGAAGATTTATAAGGTATAGTGGCTCAATGATGGAGAAGGATTCTCAAAAGTATTTTACTACGATGGGTGTCATTCGTCTTTGCGCTGACAACAATTCTCAAACGCAATTGTTCTTTGGTACAAAAAAACCTTTTTCTCTGGGGCGCGTAAGTAGAAGAAAAAAAAAAAAAAAAAAAAAAAAAAAAAAAAAAAAACTTTTACTGATGTCTTTTTTTTTTTTTTTGTACATGTTTTTAGAATGTTAAGTTTGCTACAGAAACCGATAAAGAAAACTAGCTGACGTGTGTCTATTGGCGGGTTACTTTGACGTGTGTCTATTGGCGGGTTACTTTGACGTGTGTTTATTGGCGGGTTACTTTGACTTGACGCGTGTCTATTGGCGGGTTCCATCGAAGGGGAACTATTCATCATCCTGCTAGGGGAAATATACGCATCGGTTCTACTATTATTGAAAATAGCAAACATCATCATCCGCTACCATTCGAAGGGAAAATACGCATCGTCTCGGTAAAAAATACTAAATTTACAATTTTGTTACAAGAGAGTTCACGAGAAGAATGGGCTTTTTCTGATTCTACCACAAAAAAAAAGGATGGCTCTTTTTTTTTTTTTCTGATTCTACCACAAAAAAGGATGGCTCTCTTTTTTTTTTTCTGATTCTACCACAAAAAAAAAGGATGGCTCTCTTTTTTTTTTTCTGATTCTACCACAAAAAAAGGATGGCTCTCTTTTTTTTTTTTCTGATTCTACCACAAAAAATTGGCCTTTTGGATTGGAATCGAATCCTCTCTTAAGTGATTACACTATGAATCATTTGTATGAAACCATCATCAAGAAACCTGGGTTGTAAATTCACCATGCCGCAATGAATGGTTTCTCAAGTACATACCTACTTAGGATGTTTGAAAATCATATCGATATGATATGCTCATTGGGTAAGGGGAGTTTTTATTATTCTGATGGAACTTGTGTATACGGCTACTAATTTTTTTTTTTTTATTTAAAAAAGACAAGTATAATAAATAAAATGAAATAATGAATAGGATGGTATCTTTTTGGTTTTTTTCACTAATTTTTTTTTTTTTTTATTTAAAAAAGTCTAGTATAATAAATAAGGTGAATATAATGAATAGGATGGTGTCTTTTTGGTTTTTTTCCAGAGCTCTATTCTCGTTAATTTCGCAGCAAAAAGAAAAAAAACCCTTGAGACAATCATGCCTGATGAAGTCTACGAAACTCAAGTTGTACGCAAAGAATCTCTCACCAGGCAAAAAAAGTGTAAGATTACGAAAAAATCCAAGTAAACAAGTGTTAGTCATTCTTTTTATATAACATCCATTGGTTCTTTAGGTGTAGCACTAGGTTAAAGTGTGCGGCACGAATCCCAAGTGTGTGGCTCAAGTAAGATGATGAAGCTCAAGCTGTGCATGACGCATCCCAAGTGTGCGGCTCAAGGTGAACGAATCCCCCTGGGAAAAAAAAAAAAGGTATTGGTAATAACAAAAAAAAGATAGTAAGCACAAGTTTGTCATCTTTTTTTTTTTTTTTTTTTTTTTTTTTTGTTTCTAGATATAACACCAAGCGGTTCTTTAGGTGTAGCACCAGGCAAAAGTGTGCGGCTCATTACACCATTTCAGCAAAAGCTTTTTTTATATGAACGTTGATTAGAATTATATTCAAAGAACTTTGTGGATAAATCAAAAAACTATATGGTTGGATTTATATCTTCCTTGCAACATTTATTTGATGATTTAACGTATGAACTTTGTTTCTCCGATGTTCTGGTGTAGTTAAATTTACCAATGGAACTGATTGCGGCTGTCTTCCTTAATAAATATATAAAAAAAAAAGTAAAGTTTTTTTTTAAATAATAGTAAACCATGTACATGGTAGTTTTTGCTTTATTCTGATTCGTGAAACATAAAAAAAAAAAAAAATTCCACTACAATCACATAGCATACAGGCAGATTTTTTTTCATAACTTTACATCATTATTCTTTAAGAGCACATTTATTTTCTTTAAGAGGACATTAATTTCTCTAAGAACATATTTATTTTCTCAATAAATATAAAAATAAAAATTCTATTTATGCAATGTTAAGTGTTTCCTTTTGTATTTTTTTTTTCTGTTGGGCTTAAGAGTATATAAAGTTCCTTGATTGTGAAGCTAGGATTACAAAAAAAAAAATGATTTATTAAAAAAAATACTTTTGCCAAGTAAAAAAAAAAAAGTAAAAAAAAAGAGAGAGAGATTATTTTCGGTTGCGTCTTTTGACCGTATCAGCTATATCAGAAGAAAAGTATTCTTTTCTTTTTCTTCTATTGTTATCAGTAGTGTTTTCGTTATCTGTATTTTCTTGAGTTTCATATCTTGTTTCTGGAATTTGATTGTTTTTTGGGGTAGGAATGATATTAGTTTCTTGATCACTTTCTAGAATGTTATCATGTTCGATGTCAAGTGTGAAATCTTGTTCAGTTTCTTGTCTAGTTTCTAGAATGATATTTTGTTCAATGTTGGGTGTGATATCTTGATCAGTTTCTCGTCTAGCTTCTAAAGTGATATCTTGTTGGATATTATGAGCGGTTTCTCGTCTAGTTTCCGGAATAATATTTTCGACAGGTTGTTCCCTAATTTGTTGAATGTTAGGTGTAACAGTTTGTTCTGTGTTTCCTTCATTTCCACTATCTTCATCACTTGAAGAACTGTCATTGTTATCTGTGCTACTCTCATCTGTGCTAGAATCATTGTTTTCATTTGGTAAAAAAATATGAAGTGCAGGTGGAAAATTTCGGCCGAAAATATGTAAAAGATGCAGGCTGATTTTTGATTTACGAATTTTTCTGATGATCTGCGTGTTTTGATCGATTTGTTGATTGAGATTAATCATGAACTCATCAAAAGAAGGTTTGCTTGCTCTGTTTAGTTTGACCATGGTTATAATTATGATTATAACTAAACCAGTAAAAGTTCGGAAAGAAGTAATTAGCTGTGTTGCTCTTTTACCAATTCGAATTAATTTGTTGTGAACATGTGCTTTTTTGATTTTGTCTCGATTTTGTTGTTGTTCGATTGAGTTTGCAGTATCATTCACAAATTGAAAAGCATGAAAGTAGTTAATAGCAATAAAGCACGTTTTAAAATCATCAATAAGTCTGTTAGGTTTCATCAGATCAAATTGTTGTTTGCTTGTGGAGATTAGATTTAACATATCATCGATGTTATCCCATTGAATTTGAGTTCTTATAGGTTCAATCATGAAATCTGATTCTTCAATGGTTTTTAATTTTGTTAATAAGACTCGAATTTTTTGATTGTTATTTTCTAAATTGATGGGTAACACTTCAGTTTCGGTTCTACGTGAACGACGTGTAATTTGTTCAGGCCATTGATAATTGTCAAAGAATTGAGGTTCTTTTGTTTTTTTTTAAAAAAAAAAGTTAGTTTTTTTTTTTTTTTTTTTTTTTTTTTTTTACCATGAGTATGAATATGATTAAACATTTCGTTAAAGACTTGTTCTGTGCTAACTTCGCGGTTATTTAGTATGTCATTTAAGGTTTCTAAGATAGATATGGTAAGTATAAATTTAGTGAATATTATATAATATAGATTTTTACGTGGTTGACGGATGATTTGTTCAGGCCATTGGTAATTTTGAAAAATTCCAGGTTCTTTTTTTTTTTAAAAAAATTAGAATTTTGATACTTTTGAAGTTTTTTAATTTTTTTTTACCATTAGTACGGATATGATTGAAAATTGTGTCAAAGACTCTTTCAGTAGTAACTTCAGGATCGTTTGACAGTTCAATCAAGATTTCTGAAATAGACATGGTAAGTTTAGTTTAATAGAAGAGAGAGAGAGAGAGAGTATATGTGTATTAAAGTGTAAAGAAATAAAATAAAATAGTTATATTTATATGATTTCTATCTGGAATATATTTGGAAATAAAGTGAATAACATCTTTTTATTTTTCTAAAAGTAGAATATATTTGGAAATAATGTGAATAACATCTTTTTATTTATATTGTTTCTTAAAATAACAAAAACATAAACTTTAATAATATATATTTTATTGTTTCTTATTTATTTTTGATTGTATAATTTATTTACAGTCATAACTTTATATATTTATATATTTAGATGTCAGTATCTTTTTGTCTGCATATTTTATTATTTTCTATTTTGTAACAAAAATGTTGGTTCCTTTGTATTATAAATGGTTTCATTTTTATATGGGCGCGTATAGCAATTTATGTATTTTCAACGCAATTTTTTTTATGATTCTAATTAGGCCTTCGAAAAAGTTGCGCCTGTATTTAGCGCAGTTTTTTTTTGATCATGACAATCGAAGTAACCACAATGAAGTAACACCTTGGTATGTATTGATTTCTCTGAACTCAAAAACTAGAAAAATTTGACCTGAATGTAAACTGTTAAAGGTCTCGCTATTGCATTGGATTCTATTGCTTCGATTATTGCAAGTTGAGAATCAACTAATAAATGAAAAAGTATCGCAAAAGAATGGATTGATTGTAATGCTTCTGTTGCTGCTCCTATGCTTGCTCTTAATTTCAACCATGAAACTTTTTTTTTTTTTCATTATTAAACTTTGTCTGCATGAAAAAAAAATACATGTACTTTTTTAGAGATTATAGAATTGTTTCTGTGTGACAATGACAATAGTCGTTTTTAATGTGATTGATAAAATGAGATCAACAACACTATTTTTCTTGTTGTTATAACAAAGAAAATCATCAAACTAGGATCGAAGTTTTACTTAACATTAAAATATTAACATGACACTAGAATATGTTATATCATGACATGTAGTTTTTTTTTTTTTTTTTAAATATATTCTTTATTGTTTTTTATTTTTTTTGTGAAATTTTTATATTTTGGGTTTTTATTGATCGCGTCAGCCAATCTATTAACCGTGAGGTTGTTCCAGACGTGTAATTTTTCATTTTTTGTTATTTTGTTTTGCAGTATTTTTGTGACTGAAACAACCTCAGGGAGAACCATCCACATCATTGGCATTTTGTTCATCCACTCAAAGACGGATTTGCTATGTCTTTGAATGGACTTCGAAATGAGCATGGTAGGATCCTATACAAATGATTAAGTTGTTTATAGAATAAAAAAAAAAAAAAAACTTACGGCTGACATGATTTTTTTGAATGTTGTTTTTTTTGTTTTTTTAATATTTTTGAGTTTTACATGAATGTTGTAAAGACATGTATGCATATCTTTACAACATTCGATTTTATCTGAATTTTTTTTTGGTTTTTTTGTTTTATATTGTGGTATGTGACGACGTCTTGTTTCAAGGATTCTATTACTGCTTCGCACGTCAAGGTACTCATCGCTTTTGCCTGATAAAGATCGGTATCAACAACTTGGTAGTCGTCAATACGAAGCTTGATCTCATCAGGACTTACATTGCAGATTTTTCCAAAACGTGCACGTTTAATATGTCCTCGAGGTAAGGCGGCTAAAAAAAAATAAGTAAAAAAAAAAAAAAAATAAAAATAAAAATAATATTACCGTCATCATCCACTTCCTCAACGATGTCCATGTTTTCATTGGCATGGACAAGCTCATTGTCTTTTTTTAAAGATAAAAAGACTTGGCCCGAATCATTAGGAAGGGTGACGCCCATTTGGATTTTTTTATGGAATAAATCCACGGCATCAACCAACAAGTTTTCATCTAATGTGAGAGAGGAGTTAAGAGATGCATAAAAATAATATTTTTTTTTTTAACTTTACTTCCATCGGCTGTTGAAGCCAGTTGGTAGAATCTTTCTGCTAATTTAGCAGCATCAGGATGTTGTTGGGTTTGTTCAACTTCCCATTGTTCCTTACTTTCTGCAGTGAATCTGATGCTTGGAACAGGAACATCGGGGTTCATTTCTTCTTCATGGTGAAAATGATAATTAACATTGGGATCTTCTTGATTTTCGCGTCTTTTGTAAGCAATGTAATTGTTGATGGTCATGGAATCGTTGTTCATTTTGAAAATGTATTACTAAAAGATAAATAAGTGAGGGAGAGAGAGAGAAAAAATTACAAAGAAAGAGGTAATAATCTTTGAAGTACATGACGCAAGATCTCAACACATTGTGACTGTTTTTTTAAATAAGTCAGTAGCCTTACCAACTAGACTAAAAGCACATGCTAAAAGAAAATTAAAAAACCAATTTATCATTAAAATATTTTTGTGATAATCACGTGATTATCACGTGATTCCTTTTATTTGTAAGCTATATTGTTTCTTTGAGCGATAGTTCTTCCTTGAGCGGATTCTTCTTTGGGCGGATTCTTCTTGGGCGGTTCTATAAACGCTTGTACTGCGGCAAGCCAGTTAATCAGTAAGATTATACCTATAGGTATCCAAGGCAATGAGCCGAGAATATCTTAGGTATAGAAATACTGTAGTAACTTTTCCGACACCTGGAGATAAGAATGGTTTTAGGGTAATTTTGCGATTTTAAACACAATGGCGGTATGTAATAGTGTTAAAAATGACAAAAAAAAAAGTTGTCAGTCAACCTTAAATGTTGTCAGTCAACCTTAAATTAAGTCGATCATCGATTGAATTACATACGCCCAAACGATTTCAAATTAAATTTCTAGGGCAAAGTTTTATTTTCATCCAAAAATATCAATGTTGCCTTTTTTAAGTATGACAGGAGCAGATGTTTGAAAATTACTTACTGCCAAACGGTTTTAATAGTTTAAACAAAGGGATAATCCTTGTAAAAACATAAAAATAACAACATGCTCTCAAATTTTGTGTTTCTACATCAATTGGTACAAATTACAAACCACCAAACGATTCAAAATTAAATGTAGTTGCGATATCCATTTTTTAATTTACGATTTGAAATGTTGTCAAACGATCTTATTATGGTCAATAAAATCTTTAAAAAAAGAGTTTAGTAATATTACTAACTGCCAAACGATTTAAAATTTGAAAATGAATAAATACCGGTGTATAGATAGCTAAAAAAAATAGCATGACCTTTAAAAAGATGTTTAGAGCAACTTATGTGCAAATTACATACCACCAAACGATTTAAAATCCAAAAAAGTGTTTGTATGTATCTACAGAATTTTAAAATTCGATATGACATTAAAAACTAGTAATACAAGCGATCTACTACCGAATGCCCAAATTACATATCACAGAACGTTTTAAAATTCAAAAAAGAGTACGTATATATCTATAAAATATTAAAAAAGTGGAACGACCTTCAAATACCTGTTTTTAGCAATCTTGGTGCGAATTACATAGCATAAAACAATTCAAAATTCAAAAAAGAGTTAGAAAGTATCAACAAAAAGTTAAAATTCCATATCCCATTAGAAAAGTCTTTTTTTCACTGCAAACGGTGTGAATTAAGTGAAATTACTAATTATAAAACGATTTGGAATTCAAAAAAGAGTCTGTACTTGTTAACCATTTTTCAAAATTTGGATACGTGCTTCCAACATGATAACAACTTGTACCATTTTCTCTGTAAAAAAAAAAAAAAAAAAAAATTAAAAAAAATATGAATAGGTTGATATAAATTTATTATAGTGTAGATATAAAAAATTAAAAAATAGTTCCTTCAGCAGATTGAATTGCTTGATTACAGTTTAAATCAGCTTTAATTTTAATTCCCCCTAAGTTTGTTAAAGGGAAAAAAAAGAGGTCTTCAAGTCTTTTGACACGACTTGCTGCAACGTAAAGTTGGCCGTGACTTGGAAAGTTATTTGAAAGACAAATGGCAATATTAGGAAGAGTAAGACTTTGTACTTTATGGATAGTAGTGGCATACGCAACATCTAAAGGTAATTGAGTACGGCTGACAGAAGATTTATAAACAAACCGAGTAATTGGCATGATGGTACGAACGGCACCGTCAGCTCTTCGGATTGCTACACCGTTTTGGAATAGCGACACAACTACTGCCATGGTACCGTTTACCCACCCAGTTGCCACAGACAGGTTGTAAAGAAGCATGACGGGTGTGCCCACCTTTAAAATTAAAACTTCCTTTAAATGTGTCTCGTTAAATGCTAGAGAGTGTCGGAAACCAGCTGAACCGTCTCTACAGTTGTAATATCTTGCTGCGTTGGGGGCTTCTCTAATCTTACGATTGTTATACGTGTTCGTTTCTTGATTAGAAATAAATACACGCATAACATGAGGAGGAGGTGTATCAACAGAACGATTACGAATGATGTTTAAGACATTTTGATTGTAGTTAGATAAACGTAAATCGGTTAAAAATTGTTTATAAATAAGCTCATCTGTTTCGGCACGAACGAAAGTTGTCATTGGATAGGTTCGGCATGCTTGAAAAACGGGATGGTTAAAAGGAGGCAGATTAACCGGTTCAGCGGCAGTTGGCACAGGAGTAAGTTGACCAAAGTCACCGAAACAAATTGTTAAGACACCACCAAAAAGTCTGTCATGGACTTGAGTGGCTGTAAATGAACGATGTATGATATCAATCGTGTTATATGAAACCATAGAGATTTCGTCAATTAAAATAGCAAGTTCTTGGTCAGGATCTATATCCGTAAAAAATTCATTGATTCTTCTGGGATTCGGAATGTTGGGACGATTAGTAATACCCAAGAAACGATGAATAGTTTGCCCTTCTACTGTTACAGCAGCAACACCTGTTGGAGCCAATTTGATAGGTACAAAGTGTGATTGCTGTAATTCAATGTAGATCATTTTAAGAAGCTGTGATTTACCAACACCAGCACCGCCATGTATTAAATGAAAGCCCTAGGGATTAGAAAGAATGGTATCATAAATCTGTCTTTGTTCAAGGGTAGCAATAGCAAGGTACTGATCAAGTTGTTCATTTTCTTGAGGATTATTTTGCAAGTTGGTTTGACGAATTTCACGTTCTAACTGCTCCTCAGTTTCTCTTAAATCTGCCATAAACTCGTCACTGAATCTTGCACGAAATAATTGATCGGTGAGAATAAGATGGTGGAATAATTCACGCCAAGTCATGGTATCTCTTTCCGTTTCAAAGTTACGTGAAACATGATTTAGAACAATCTTTTGATAATAAAATGGTTCCCCTTGGTTGGCATTGTACTTGTAAACACGTACTAAAGGAAATTTAGTTCTGGCAGTATAGATATAATTGCGACTGTCCCTTGTGTATTTAGGAATACGACGACGTAATTCAGGAATGTAAACAGTAAGATCCATATTAACGTTTGCGGTACGACGGGGATCAAAAATACCTGTAAAAGGAGAGTCACTGTCTTCACGTTCAGTAGCAGTAATAGTAAGTTTATATCTGGTAAGATACTCCTTCATGTTAAGATTGGCAACGTTAGAACCACGATGAAGATACTTTTCAACTTGCGTACGGGTGAAGATATCAGTTGATCCCGGTTCCAATTGATTGAGTTGATCCAACGGCTTGAGTTGACGGCGTTGCTCCCAATGAGACATAGTAGTATCAACGTACAAGACATCAATACTATTTTGTTGTTTATGGTAACCAAGAAGATCATAAATTACTTCAACGATACCTACTTTTCTTGAGGCAAAATGTTCATTGGCTAAACCCGTAGTAACGTTCACATGTGTATCAGATTTAGATAAGTATTTGCTGGGATAGACTTCAACTTTACGGTCATAACAGATCTGAATGTCCATAGTAGCACCCCAAGCAGAAAGAAGAAATGGATTGTACTGATTAATATATGCCGATTGAGAATTATGCTTGATATGTACTCGATTATCGTTATCGACAATAGTTTGATTCAATGCTGGCTTGGGAAAGCCAAAACGACATTGGTTCATATTGTTTTTATAGCAATAGGGGCGGCAGTTATGGGTTTGTACACGAGTAACAAGCAAGTTCATACAATAATTTATATTTTCGTCAGGAATATCAGCAACAATGAGGTTAGGTGTCTCAAGTAATTGATCGACTGTTTTACCAGTCCAAAGTACCATATGAATATGAGGGGAACCTCGGTCTTGTGTTTCCATTACCCATGAAAAGTTTGTTATACCGCCTACCAATGTAGCAAAACGCTGAATACAAAAAAAAAAAAATAGAATTTGGTACAGATAAAATTGGTTATAATTATTACATACATGTTTAATACATCGTTCGTTAAATTGAAGAAATCGATCTTTGGAAAAGGTTGTAAAAAGAACAGGATCTTCCCAAGGGTGTTTACCATGACAAGCTCGGATGTAATCATTGGAGAAATCGTTACAACTAAAAGTAAGAAAAAGTTGAGGTGGACCCAAATGATCAAAAATACATTGCAAGTCTTGAGCATGTGTTCTTTTATATGCGTAACTGCTACGAAGAGTATGAGGTACGACAGAAGCGATATTGTTGTTGTAGGTTGCGTTGTCGTTCATTACGTCATTGCGAGTCAAAGGTCTGTTTGTTGACACAGTATGACGGTTGGCACTTTGAATGTTGTGCTTTTCGATCAAGTCATACATAAAAAAAATCCATTGTGAACACTCGGCAAACCGTCTATCTTGACACATAAGTAACTGTTTTACGTATTTTTTAAGCGTACCGATACGATTGGCAGAAGGTCTACCACCAAAAATCTCAGGTACATTGGCTTCATGATCGTTAGATAAATCATAGTGACCTTGGCCTTCAGTATAGAGGTAAAGAAAAAGAATAGAAAATAATCCATGTTTTTTGAATTGAATATCAAGATTATTGACATCTGTTTCAATTGACAAATTCAATAAATCAATCGTAGAAGCAGAAGGAAAAACGTCATCGGCGGGTAAAAGATACGAGGGCCAGTATGTATTGCCTTGGTCTTCATCAGGTTGGTGAATGTTTGCTTGATGATTCTGAGCTTGAGTAAAAGCTTCAGCGACTTCTTGTGTTTGGTAAACACGAAGAAAGTTGTTAAGACCAGCCAAGTGGATGAAAGCCGAACGGACTTTATCCGTGTCAATGTTGGCCCCAGTATTTGGAAAAAAAGGAAGACCAAGAACGCCCCCGTATAAAACATGAGCAAATTCACGGTTGGCCGTAGCCCAAAGTGATCCATTTAATTGAAAATGTCCGCAATAGGTGTTGCCAGCACTGCGATTACGAATAATTTGAGTCATAATCTTAATTGGAGATAAAGCAGAAAGTTCCTTGTAATTGAAGTTTTCAGAACCGGGATACGTGATGGGGTTACTAAATACGTCCAATGGTCCAGTGTGGTGGGTATGGCACACGAGAATTTGGCCGACAGAGTTAGTAAGTACTGGTAAGCACCATTGACTACAAGGTAAAGTGGATAAATCAAAAGTTTGAAGATCTCTCCAGAATTCTTGGTTGCGATACAGCATAGTTAAACAGACAGCACAGAAACCAGAATGAACATGTTGTTCTTTCCAGACCCGAAAAGCACGAATGGATTGAACCATATCTTGATCAAGAACTTCAAAAGGCATATTTTATTTGTTGTTAATTAGAAAGAATAGGAAAGGAGAAAAAGAGAAAGAGTTACTAATTGCTAAATATATATTTGTTATGTTATCTTGTTTATTACGTGGCTTCCCTTTTTAATTTTTTTTTTTTATTTTAATATATATTTGTCATGTCATCGTTGTTATTACGTGGCTTCCCTTTTTTAATTTATTTTTTATTTTTATTTTTTTTATTATATCTTACTCTTTTATAACTTTTTTACAATGCAAGTTATCAACATCAAATGAATCTACGTTGGAACAAGTAGTGATTGTACCATCCACGGTGAGAATTGTTGTCCCTGCTGAAGATGATGATGTAAACTCTGATGCTGTTATTTTATTATGGCCTGGGTAGAATACCCTAGATCGATCGTAACCATGAGAATGAGACAAAGTCTTGTTGAAAGAGCGTATCCAGATTTCTTTCATCCTGTTCTCACGTAGGTCGTCGTATCAACTGTCATGGTGAGGTTACGTTTATGAGAATTCATGGGTTAAACATTCCTGCGGTAGATGCACGTTTCTCTATAGGTGTAGAAGAAATTGAGTTTCTTCCTGGAAATGTCCCAATTGATCATCATTTTCAGATGTTTTTAAGAATTCATGAAGGCCCTCTTCATAATACTCGGGTAATCTCGGTCAAGGTTATCATATCATTGACTTTAGAACTGATCATGCTCGATTTGTACCTGAAGATGAAGAAGTTCGAGAGGGAGAACAAGAAGAAGAAGAAGAAGACAGACAGGAGAACAACAAGAAGAAGAAGATGTGATAATGATGACGATAATGATGATAATGAGATGATGATGATATGGGAATGCTGATGATGATTTGGAAGATGATGGGTTTGTTCCTGACGAATAGAGCAAGAGGATATCATCGTAAATGAAGTACATGAGGAAGTTCCTGATGATGGTGAATTAAATTTCTTACGTAATCTTGATTTGACTGGTTTAGATGCTGAAGTAGTAGTAGAAGAAGAAAGAAAAGAAGAAGAAGAAGAAGAAGCAGAAGCAGAAGAAGAAGAAGAAGAAAAAGAAAAAGAAAAAGAAAAGAAGTAGATCGTGAAGAAGAAGATGATGAAGATGATGAAGATGCAGAAGAAGACCGTGAAGTAGCGGAAGTGACTTCAGGTAAAAGGCAACCAAAGCGTAGTCTAGAAGATCCTGTAGAGCCACCTTCTTCCCGTTTAAGACGATTACAGTTGTCACCAAGCCGCTCTCCAAGCACTGATAGTAGAAGAGTAACTAGATCAATGAGCTTGGCTTTTAGCCGGAGTAACCGTCCAGTTACCCGTTCCATGAGTCGTTCTGACACGCATTCTGTCAATAGTAATGAATCAACAGAGACCACGTCAGTCCGTATTCCACCCACAGGACCAAGAGCGCCGCGTGTAATTAAAGGAAGTCAACCTAGACGCTCTCAAAGAAAGCCTTAATTTTTTTTTATTTACTTTGTTTATTTGTTTTTTAATGGCTTTTAGGAATAGTTAAAATTAAATAAAAAAAAAGAACATTGTAGTTTTACTTAAGTTAATGACCGATGAGTATAGAAAAAGAGTACAACATCATTGGCTTAATCAACAGGTGGTTCTGATTAAAATGAATTTTTATTTATTTAAAAAAAAAAGTACATATCATTTATAAAGAGCTAAAGACAGAGAGAGAGAGAGAGAGAGAGAGAGAGAGAGAGAGAGAGAGAGAGAGAGAGAGAGAGAGAGAGAGAGAGAGAGAGAGAGAGAGAGAGAGAGAGAGAGAGAGAGAGAGAGAGAGAGAGAGAGAGAGAGAGAGAGAGAGAGAGAGAGATGGAGAGAGAGAAAGATTAGGTATTTATTTAAAAAAAAATAATAGTGTGAAGTATTAAAAAAAAAAAGAGTAAAGTAAGATTGATTACAGTTCCATTTGATCCATATCATATCCAATGTCATCTTGATCGACCAATTCATTCTGTACTGTTGTATTTGCCTTCATAAATTTGTCTGCATATTCATTTGATTTCTCCATGTAATCTGCCATTCTTTTCTCAATATTTCTTCTTGGGATCAATGGCGTAGTAAATTTTGATTTTGACGACGAACCTTCACTTTCTTCACCTTCTTTATTTCCAACCGCTTTTTTTTTTTTTTTTTTAATATTAATACCTATTCATCCCAAAAAAAAAAAAAAAAATGACACTTACCAAGTCTCTTGTGAATCTTTTCGATTTCATCGTACAAGTTATCAGGTGAACATTGTCCAGTTATAACACTATCTTTTTTCTCAAAAAGATTGTAAGCCATTCTCATAAGGTAGTATTTACAGGTTTCTTGGGCATGATGATTTTCTTTTTGCTCTAAAAGAAGTTTAGCAATACTACCGTTTGCCCTGTTCATACAGATAATCATTTTCTCTGCTTGAATACGAAGAGTAGAAATAGCAGGATTCTTGTCCCCAATAAAAGCCTTGGTTGTTAAACTACCTATATATCAATATGTACAGTGCATCTATTCTTAAATCGAATTTTTTTAAAAAACGGACATTCTCAGTTTTTGGGTTTAAACTCAGTTTTCATATAAAAAAGTTACTTATTTAGGAAACTCTCACCGCTTTTTATAGTTTAAACCAATAAAACACTTTTAAATTTTCTGTCTGAACTCATATAATATGAGTAAATAATTTTTTATTGAATCAAAAGAAGTTAATCATGTGATTTTAAAATTTGGAGAACTTCTTCAATCCCAATTTTGTTGATGTCTATATCTGAAGCCTCTTCCTGTAACATTTTAAAAATTGGTGTAACCATATACTGCAATATCATTGGCTGATACTGCTCTGATATGAATTTTGGTTGCCAAAATAGCTGGACATTTTCGAGTCGGCCCTGCTGTTACGTCGATATTTTATCAACTTATTTTGAAATTTTTTTTTTATCAAAATTAAATTTCTGTTTTCATACATGTCTTTAACAGATTTAATTTAAAAGATATATGTTTATTATAAATGATTAAATTACTTTTTTTGGTAGTAAATTTACATTTTTTTAAAAAAAAGTAGCTAGGGCTAAAAATTTTCGATTTAAGAATAGATGCACTGTATATAGATATAGTATGATAGAATAGATTAATATATATATATATATATATATATATATAGAGAGAGAGAGAGAGAGAGAGAGAAAATATTTACCATAAACCATTATTTCTCTAATCGTACTTGTTTCAACTGTGATAAACTTGAAAATCATACGGTAATCATTTACATAAATTTCTACCTTTTTACCACCACAAATAAGCTTGAAAGTACCAGATACATCCTTAGTGAACGCAACGTTGAGTCTCATTTTTTTTTCCATTACACCTTTCACCATACTGACAATATATGGAGGAGTGGCATCAAGAGCTTCAAAAGACATTGTTTTTTTTTTATAGGTTTTGTAAAAAAAAAAAAAAAAAAGTTTAAAGGAAAAAAAGGAGGAATACATTTTTTTTTTTGTTTTTTTTATAATCAATCAAAATTGTTTTATCAAAATGACATCAATATACGCCATCCCAGTGATATCATACATATTCCATTTTATGCCAGCCCTGTGATATCAAACATATGCCATTTTATGACTACATGTAAAGATATATGTTTAAAAAAAAAAAAAAAGAGATAAATTTAATTTTTTTTTTTTTTGGTTTTATCTTTTTTTTTTTCTTTTATTATTATTTTTTTTTTTACATGAATTATATTGAAGATAAAACCTCTGAAAACACGGGCATTGTTTATATAGGTATGATGCCTGCTACTTCTTGGAAAGATGATGAAGAGGGCAAGTTTTTTAATGGTAAAAAAGAGCTTTTTTGGGAGTTTGCTCTTGAAGGTATATATATATATATATAAAAAAAGCCTAGATTTTTAATCGATAAATATATATATATATAAAGCTGGTATAGTTGACTCTGTGGATGATAATGACTTGGTAGAAAACCAGTTTCACTCTTTCTGGTATGTTCTTAATGAGGCTCTTCGAAGCTTTAAACAAGTTCCCGAAGAAGAGATTAATGAAGGATTGAATAAAATCAAACAACTTATCAAAGAAACAAAGCCGAGAACTGTTGTACAGGTAGGCAAGGCAATTCCTTTGCATTGGTGGGGTAGAGGTATTCCTTGCGGTCCGATGGAAAGAGAAGGAGGTCGCAATGACCCAACGTATTATGTTTTACCTAGTACTGCTCCCAACTCTACATACAAAAGAGGAGATATTTGGCAAGAGTTTGTTCGTTTTGCTGCTTGGTTAAATGAAGAATAATCCATCCCCCTCTTCTTTGTTTTTCTCTTTTCATATATATATATATATATATATAAAATAAATGCTTGTTAAACACAACTTTTTTTTTATTCTCTCCCAGTTTAGAACTATTTGATTCTTTTTTTTTGGCACATCGAAAAATCCATTTTTCTCTTTTTTCCACAAAAAATATAGAATTATATATATGAACATATATATATAAGATCAAATGACTTTTCTATCAAGGCCTTCGTTTTGAAAGAGTGATATAAGTTTTTGTTTGATGTTAGTGATTTGTCTAAAAACGTGACGTCGACGACGACCACTGCAAATAAAATGAAATTTAGGGCGTTTACTACATATAGAAAACATGCAGAGATCGTGACGATTACTATACTGTTTTTTTATTTTTGTTTTGCACTATCAAAATGTTTAATTTTTTTAGCTTGTTGGATAGCCACAAATTGCTAAATTAAATTTGCTCGCACAAGCTAATCTATATCTTTAAAATTGATGAAGTAATGAAGAGGTAAAATTTGGCCTTTTATTTATCCTTTTTTTTTTTTTTTTTATAAGACTTTTTTATACTCCCCTATGTTTTGAAACTTTTTTTTTTTCTAAGACTTTTTTATACTCCCCTATGCTTTAAACCTTTTTTTTTCTAAGACTTCTTTATACTTCCCTATGTTTTAAAACTTTTTTTTTGAATTTCAGTCACTTAAAAGATATAAATCTAAATATTTAATTTGGATTTCTCTTTTATTATATGAAAAAAGATTGGTTTTTCACATTTTCTCATAGATCGGTTTCTTTATTTAACATATTTGACAGAGCTGGTATGTTTTTTATTATTATTAAAAGAATTAGTTCAATGATATTCCCTACTTTATGCTATTTACAGTGCATCTATTTTTAAATCGTATTTTTTTAAAAAACGGACATTCACAGTTTTTGGGTTTAAACTCAGTTTTTATGTAAAAAAAGTTACTAATTTAGAAATTTTTTACATCTTTTGATAGTTTAAACCAATAAAACACATTTAAATATTTTGTATGAACTCAAATAATGTGAGTAAATTATTTTTTATTGTATCAAAAGATATTAATCATGTGATTTTAAGGTTTGGAGAACTTCCTCAATCCCAATTTTGTCGATGTCTATTTTTGAAGCATCTTCCTGTAACTGTTTAAAAACTGGTGTAACCGCAAACTGTAATGTTATTGGCTGTTACTGATCTTATATGATTTTTGGGTGCCAAAATTGACGGAAATTTTCGAGCCAGCCCTGCTATAAAGTCGATATTTTATCAACTTATTTTGAAATTTTTTTTTATCAAAATTAAATTTCTGTTTTCATACATCTCTTTAACAGGTTTAATTTAAAAGGTCTATGTTTATTCAAAATGATTAAGTTACTTTTTTCGGTAGTATATTTACATTTTTATAAAAAAAAGTCACTAGGGCTAAAAAATTTCGATTTAAGAATAGATGCACTGTAGCGCTTAAGAAATATATATTGCTTAGATACACGTGATAATCACGTGTTAACTAACAAGTAAGCAATAAAAGATATACAAGTAAGCAGATATATCAACGAAAGTTATTAAAACTTTTTTCGTTATTGTCTCGTATTTCTAAGTACCTTAGTTATTAAGATATAGCTGAATTTGTCTTTTTTTTTTTTTTTTTTTTTTTTTTTTTTTTTTTTTTAGGAAAAATGAAAAGCAGTGACACCTGTCAAAAAAAAATTTTTTTTT
>JAIXMQ010000152.1:0-25643 GCA_025716855.1 Pilaira anomala | reverse complement strand
AAGATATCCTCTTTTTATACATAATATAGAGTAATAATATTTCCGCTGTTGCTCTTTACCTACTGTTAAATTCACCCATGGAGCTCAATTAAGCTTTCAATCTAACCAAAGACTGTAACTACAACATTAGTTTGAAA
Organism: Pilaira anomala; assembly: GCA_025716855.1. NCBI lineage: Eukaryota > Fungi > Mucoromycota > Mucoromycetes > Mucorales > Mucoraceae > Pilaira > Pilaira anomala. Next base: position 25,506 of record JAIXMQ010000152.1, on the reverse strand, counting down.
ATAATAAAGCCTTTACGTTTATGTTAAGGTGAGATAATAATAAATTCTGTTTCTACGGCGCTTCAGTCTCTGTGGTTTTTTTTTGTGACACACTTTTTTTTTTATCATAATTTTTTTTTGGAAACGTCATCATCAAGATTACGAATAAAAAAAAATATACAAAATAACCCTGTTGTTCCTCCTTTTATACCCATCATTATCTTTTCTTTTGCAAAGTATGGTGTTCTATTGTTTGATTGTGATGCGAATGTAGCGGTTTTCTTACCGTGGAACATTTACAATGTTTTGACATGCCGCAATCAGCACTTCTCGAAGTGTAATGCATTAGTTCTCTACTTGCAGATTAGTATAGATCTCGACATTTCTTTATTCTTCATCTGTAATTAACTTACCATGGGATTGTTCCTGGTCCTAGAAGTTTACTTCTGGGAGGTTAAGTGTATTGCTGCATAAAGATTTAAAGATTTGAATACCAGTTGCTTCTGGGTTTCTTTTGTCGGGTATCTTGTTCTATTTGTGATACAGTTAATATGGTGCCATAGTATCGATTTTCCGCTGTCATCACCGGATGTTTGCTTATTTAGTGTTACCGGTTATTGTCGTCGCTGGCAGTATTGCTATGACAGGTGTTGCTATGATAGGTGTTGCTATAATAGATATTGCTCTGACTAATACCGGTGCTGCTTTAGTTGTTGTTGTTATGATGGTAAGTTACTTTTTATTTTATTTTATATATATTATGTTTCCAAACAGTTTCTAACAGTTTCTAACACTCATTTTAAAAATATTGCTATTTGTAGTCTGCTGGAACTTGAAATCAAAAGGAAAAAACGGTTGTTGTTATGATGGTAAGTCATTTTTTTTTATATTATGTTTCCAAGCAGTTTCTAACAGTTTCAGCAATGCAACGGGTTTGTAAAAGCAATGATCAAGTTTTGTGAATTCTATTTTCTGGCGAGTATGCTCTATCTTGATGGGTCCTGTCTCCTTCTCTTCCGTCCTCGTTTACGAGCGGTTCGTGCAGTTCAATCCTGGGTGTAATGGCACGTAAAACCATACGGATATCGTAGGGAGGGTTGGATTGATGGTTCTCATCTCGGTAGATGTCATCTCAAAGGAAAGTATTATGATCAAAGGTTGATTGTTGCCACAACACCGCAGCAGTTAGTGATTCTATTTTTTGACGAGTATGTTCTATCTTGGTAAGTCCTGTCTCCTTCTCTTCCGTCCTCGTTTACGAGCGGTTCGTGCAGTTCAATCCTGGGTGTAATGGCACGTAAAACCATACGAATATCGAAGGGAGAGTTGGATTGATGGTTCTTATCTTGGTAGTCATCTCTAAGAAAAATATTATCATTGATTGTTGTGTTGTTGTACATATCCGTTGCATTCTTATTTTTGAGACTTCAGCTAGTGGACCTCCTCGTGGTTTGTCTTGGGAAACTTTGAATTCAGAAACTTTTTCTTTCCGGATTGTAAAGGCTAAAGCACTAGTAACTTTTTTTAAATAATTATTGTAATAAAAAAAAAGGTAATAAAAAAAAGTCCAGTTTAAATTTATTTTCCTTTGACATGTTGTGATATACATATACATAAATAAACCCATTCTTTTTTAAAGTGTCTTGTCTTTATGTACCATCCAATAAATTTCCATCAAAATTGCCCCCAACAAGATTACACTATTTTTTTACAGCTAGACTTTTTTTTTATTCATTTATTATTTACCTTGACATTCACTCTTTCCCCAAAAATTCACTTAGAAAAAAAAAGGGAGGGGGCTTTGAACACGTAACGGTGATAAGTAAAAAAAAAAGAAAGAAGAAATAATTTTATTACAATTGATCCAAAGAGATATTTGCACTAGAAAAGTAATGAGGCAAAAATTGAGTTGCTTCAGGAGATTGAGAAACCAAAGTTTTCACGATAGCACGCTTTTCAACAGGCATAGCCATGATTTGTTGTGCAAGGTAAATTTGACAAGGAGGTAAAGCAGCGGTAGGATCTTGAGGCACAGGATTTGTAGTAGCTAATTTAGCAAATGTGGTTTGATATCCTTCTGCATCGATATCGAACGTATATAATTCATCAGGTCCGTCGGCTTCAACGGCTGTAGGCAATTCAAGTAGACTTAATAACGCGAATAAAGCTTTAGGCCAGAGTTGGCTGACGTAAGGTTCTTGAAGCATGAGATCGGAAGATGTCAATAAACGAGTCATACCGGATCCACCTAGCTTGCGATCAAGAGGTTTAGATAATTTGGTTAAATCAGGAAGAATAAATAATGTCATGATTTGACCGAAAAGTCTAATTTTTTTTTTTTTTTAAAAAAAAAAAAAATAGGTTAGTTTTATGATTGTCTTACTTTATATTTAAGACTTACCCAGGTTGTAATCCTTCATACACTCTAATAATAGTATCAGGGCCACCCAGAGAATCAATCAAGAAACAAAGACTCATCCATAATGTAAAGTTACGAGTGAATCTATCAAATGTGATATGTTCTCCCTTCTTTTTACTTTGAAGTCTCTTCAATACAGCAGAAAGTAATGCAGGAAGATAATTACCCAACACTTGACTAAAAAAAAAAAAAAAGTGTCAGTCATATATATATATATATATATATTTGATAAACTTACATTGGGACACGGGATGTGATTGTATTTAACAAGAGCATACCATAATGATCAAATTGACGTGAATAAACGAGCTTTTGTTGGAAAATACCGAGAATAGGTTCCAATTGATTATTGGCCAAGATGGAATTAATTCCTTTTTCGAGATAGGCTTGTAATAAACGAACGAGAGCAGGAATATTACCTTGTTCCCACAAAGTAGGATTTAAAAGTGGGGTTAATAAACCTACATAGGCCTCAGTTAAATCAGTGCCTTTATGTTGTTCTAATAACTGAGCTAATAATTGGAAAACATAAGGAGTGAATTCTTGTACTTCTTGTGATAAGATGGTTTGGAAGGGACCGAAACACATGCTTTCAAATTCGGCTAAAGCTGCTTCAGAGATAGGACAAATGAATCGAATGAGTGCACCAATACTTTCAAAAATGTAATGATTGAATTTAGGGTTACTTGGGTTCTTGCTGACGATAGATAAAATTGTAGTTAATTTACCCATGATGACGTTCACGTAAGGGATCATGTCCTGACGACTGGTAATAATCACTCGCATCACGGCTCTCATGAGATAATCGTTTTCGGAAAGCTTTTCGGGCGTTTGACCTAATTCAATTAATCTAAACAATTGAGATAAAAGTGTTTCGGAATAAGGTTTAATATCATCTGCAGTGAACCTATGTGTGTATTGATGGTTAATTTTCTACTCTTATTTTTTTTTTTTTTTGAAACATTTTTATCAGCTTACATCATGGTCTTTCCTTGACGAATAAACAAGATACGTTCAATAGCAATCGCAGCATAAGTATAAACCACATAATCATTCGACTCAAGGTGTTTGACAAGCAAAGGGAAGACGGTCAACAATTGCTCCTTTGTCAATTGATTTCTAAAAGTATAAACGTACTTGATAGCATCCACTTTTAAAATAGGCATATCCGTCTTAATATCGGATTGTAAATCGCACAAGACATGCTTAGAGAAGAAATCGACAACATCAACTAGTTCATTTGTTTTTGTTACACCTTGCGTGGTGGTGGCAGTTCGTGTGGCGATAGCGACTAATAAGAAGATGGCTGTGTTCTTATCTTTCCAGTTGTTTTTAGGGTCAGTGCTGTAACTTTGTAAATAACGAGTAACGTATTTTGACATGATCTCGGTCACTTGGACTTCGAAACGTTCCATTAAACCTCGAATGAAATCTGCTGCGGCACGACGACGGGTATCGGTATCTATCATCATATATGCAGGTATTAAATTATCGTACTACGTTACTTGAAATAGACTTTTTTTTTTTTTACCTGAGCCTTCTAAATCTCTACGAATATACTCGATTGGGTTGTCTTCGAACAATTCCTCATCCACAACTTGTATAGAAAAGTAGGTTAGTTTTATTTCACTTGAAAAAAAAAAAGAAACTTACGTCGAAGACCAATGTTGGGAAGTGCTACTCTTTCACACATGTTGTTTAATTGAGCGGGATCAGCAAAGATATGAGAATGACGTTCGATTTTAACAATAGCAGTTAATACAGTGAATGCTTTACAGACCATCTAGAAAGACAAAAAAGGTTAGAGACAAAGAAAAAAAAACTAAAAAAAAAAAAGAAAGAAAACTTACACTATCGTATTTAGGTTCAGCACCAGCATGTGTCAATAAACCAATAACAATAGGTACGAAATGTTCTAATTGAGGGAAAGCATCTTCATAACGAGAAGCGTATAATTCGAGAATATAACAAATGCCAGTTTTGATCTGTTCCAAGGGACCTTCTTCCTCTTCATCGTCGGTGACTAACAATGGGTTTTGATAGACCAAGTACTTTTCGAATAAGGTCATGAAGGTAGGTAAATTATCTTCAAAGAACTCGGGAAGATCTTGACAGTTTAAATCGTAATAAATCTTAATTAAAAGACTGAGAGAACGTGCTAATACTTGAAGTGCTTGTAAATTGTTACTGTTTTCTTCAATTAATCGATCTGTAATCTATATATAAAATGGATTGATTAAAATTGCTGTTGCAGGTAAAAAAAAAAAATTGTTTGTTTTTTTTTTTTTTTTACCTGGAAAAGTTGTAAATAAGGTCCACAGAATTGATCTAATACGTATTTAATGTTGACAAAAAGTTCATCACTTCTGAATGCGGATCTCCATCTTTTTTTTTAAAAAAAAAAAAAAAAGGTGTGTTTTTAATACATGGATGTCGATCAATAAGATATAAAAAACCAAATTACCTTTTGAAGATGGAATGTGCAGTACCGAGAATACCGTTATTTACTCTATAATCTGTAGCACTTAATTTATTAATAAGTTCCTAAAGAAAAAAAAAAACTTGAAATTAGCATGCCATTTTTTTTTTTTTTTTTTTTTTTTGCATAATATTTTTTTCTTACAGGTAATAAAGATTCCCACTTTTCAGGAAAATCAGAAGCAGCTATCAAAGTAAGAGCGTCACTAATTTGTAACTGAAGTTTGTCAGGGACTGTGATCATTAACTGAACAATTTGGTTCTTGATTTCTAAACGATCTTGTGCGGCAATCTTGTCAACAGCCTCTTCATTATCCTAAAAAAAAAAAAGAAGAAGTATTTTTTTAAGAGAGTTGTCAAAAAAAAAAAAAAAAAAACTTACGTTAACCCAATGACGTTTAATATAGTTTTTAAAGTAAACAGCGCCGGCCATGCGAAGAGTTTGGTCAACATTGTCGTCACTAATCAATTTTAATAAAAGTAAAGGAAAGCCTTGTTGTACTTCCACTTGTGACAAGCTGTAAGCAGCTAAAATAAAAATATTTTAAGAAAAAAGTTTCGTGTTTAAAAAAAAAAAAAAAAAAAAAAAAAAAAAAATAGTGATATTTTTACCTTCTTTTTGAGTGGCAGGGTTCAAAGTTTGTAACAAGTATTGTTGCAAACCGTTATAAGTTTGTTCATTCATCTCCATGGTTGTTTTTTATTCCAAAAAAGAAAGAAAAAGAAGAAGAAAGAAAGAAAGAAAAAAAAAAAAAAAAGCACCGCGTCACCTTTGACTTTTTCACATTTTAGAAATATTTTTTCGTGCTAGGAAACTCCGCGTCTTTTTCCTTCTTGTTTTCCTTTCAAATACGCGTTATAGATAATGGAAGTGAATAGAAAGTCTTTTGAAAACGAAAATTCCTCAACTATATCCAAACCAAAAGGAAAGACCCTGATACCATTGAATATGAAAAAAATCCAAACAGAAAATAAACCAGTTGTTTCTACAACAAATAAACCAACTATTGAATCAACTAGAAATAAACAACTTGGACCTGTAAATAAATTACCTTTACAATCGATCGATAATTCTAAAAACATTATACCGAGATCTACACAAGAAAAGTTGCCTTCTCTATCCTGTAAATCAGCTCAACCTCCCACGGTAAAAAAAAAAAAAAGAAGAAGACAGGTTTCTTTTTTCCTGACAAACCTTTCGTTTTCTAGGAGCTTAGACGGACGAAAAGTAGAGTACCAGCTTCTAAATTTACAGTATATAGAGATCCAATTGAATTACCGGTAGTTCGATCGAGACCGATGGTGCCTAGAGGCATGAGCTTAAAAGCACTTAAACCAACGATATACATACCTGACGATACTGAATTCTATAACATATTTGGAGATGATAGGACAAGTATTTGTAGTTTACCAGTAGATTGTTTGACGATCATTTTTAAATTATTACAAGATACAACCTCACTTCGTATTGTATCGAGTGTATGTCAAAATTGGAGAAGGATAGCACAACAACCTTACTTGGTAAATAATGATAAAACAAGGTTTATGCAAGAAGAAACTAAAAACAAATATCTTATTTAGTGGCGAGATATTTATTTTACACAAATGGATTTAAACAGTGGAATGATGAAATTAAATACAAATCCACAGTTTGAACATATTCGTAAATTAACAATTGATTCAAAATGTACAAACAAGTTAAAACGACATATTGAATGTAGGACAACATCACCCTTTAAACAATTAGAGATATTACAGTTTGATCATACGAGTTTAAACGATATTGCATTTATTACATTATGGATCAATCATGCGAGTACAGTGAATTGTCAAAATATTCCAGTGAATGAGAGTGGAACAGTGCATATGCCAAATTTTTCTTTTTTGAAAAAATTAAATCATTTCAAATTACAGTTTTCAAGAAAATGTAGTTTAAAATTAACCTTCTTTTTCAATGAGCCAGATCTGAATACTTTACCGAGTAGTTTGAAATCACTGGAATTGATTAATATATATGATGAAGAAGAGAATTGGATCTCAAGACAGGATGTGTTGGAAGCTACTGCCTATATATTGATGCGTGATGAATCAACAAGGGCTAGCGTTGATTGGAAAAGAACGTTGTTGCCGGTACAGATTTGGGATATTTGGTTGAAATTAGAGAATCGACTTGTGTTAAAGTATAAGATGTTGGCATCTTTACCGAATTTAACAAGGTTATCGTTGGATCGCATCAGTTCGTTTACAGCGAGGATTTGGAATGAATGTTTGTTACCCTGTAGCTCTCAATTAACATTTGTTTCGTTTAAGGGGTGGTATGGGGATAGAGAGTCACCTCGGTCGATCATTCGAAGAGTGCAAAATGAAGAGAAAGAGGTGGATGTTGAACAAGCATTATCTAGATTTATTTCCTCTTTATCTAATATTAAAGAGATTGTTCTGGATGATTTTGTATGTACTGTTGGGTTAATTCAAGGTTTACAAAAGTTAGATAAGGAATATACGATAGATCGAACATTAGAAGTTGGAAAGAAGCTATCAAATTGTAAAATTACAATAAAAACCTTAAAATAAAAAACAACGAGCGCGAGGGCAAGCGGGCGCGTCATTTCGGTTCCAAAAAGAAATTGTTACTGTTGTGTACCCTTTTTTTTTTTTTTTTTTTTACAAGAGCGACTCGACAATCTTTTGGTAATCATAGTGGACTGTCATCTTGTTTCAAAGTTTTTTTTTTTTCTCTTTCTTTTATCTTTCACTTATTTAATATGTCTTCTACTACTAATACTACACGAGACTTGGATAATAAACGTAAACGTTTAACACAAGCTTGTGAACTTTGTAGAAGAAAAAAGGTAATTTTCTTGTAGAACAAAAATAAAAAGAAGACAAAAAAGTAACACTATTTATGTATAGATAAGATGTGATGGTAGTAAACCAACATGTGGTAATTGTACTAGATTAAATAATGAATGTACATATAGTACCAGCAGTAAAAAACGAGGACCACGTCAAGGATATATAGAAATGCTCGAACAAAGACTGGCTAAAATGGAAAAGATATTGCTATCACCTACCGCTAAAAAGATGTCGACAGATACAGACGAAGATATTGAAGAACAAAATGCGTTACCAGCTTCTATTACCACACCAATTACAACCAGTACAACACCAATAGAAGAATCAAATAATACAAGTACATTCATACCCAATGTGACTGGTGGAGGAGTTAGTCATCATCCACAAAAGCAGCAACGATCAGAAGAAAGTCATGATTGCGCCTCACCTACATCTTATTCAAGTATCTCTACAACAAATTTCCCTTCACCACCTGGGCATCATTTACTGAATCATCATATACTAAGACAAGATAGCAATGATTTAACGCCTTCGATGGAAATGATTGAACATATTCTTGACTTGTATTTCAAGTATTTGTATACAACATTACCTATCTTTGATGAACATACTTTACGTCAAGACATAAAAGAAAGAAAGTGTCCAGATTTCTTATTGTTTAGTCTGTTTGGAGCTTGTGCACGATTCTCGGATCGACCTGGGATTAAATCAAATCCAGCGTGGCGTGCAGGAGAAAAATATGCAGAAAAGGCGAGGTCGATGTTAATTAAAGTAATGGATGAACCGAATATTCCTAATTTACAAGCACTTACGTTATTAACACTTCATGAGTATGGGTGTGGAAGAGGACCTCGAAGTTGGATGTATGGTGGTATGGCGACACGTATGGCGATGGAGTTAGGGTTACATGAAGACATTGAAGATGAAAATGAAACGAATAATAATTCACTTGATTTTTTGACCACACAAGAAACTCGACGTAGATTATTCTGGACAATATTCATAATTGACAAGTAAAAAAAAAAAAAAAAAAAAAAAAAAAAAAAAAAGTTATATATTTATAGTGTTGTTGTTTTTTTTATTCATTCTTTTGCTTCATAGATTCTCAAGTGCAGCGACAGGAAAACCAGCAAGTTTACAAGATAATTTTTGTACGATATTTTTACCAGCAAAAATCGATCGATGTAATTTCGAACAATATTATACAGAGAATTTAGATAATAGTCGATACATTTTGTTAAATGTGAATGGGTTACGTGAAAGTCAATTATTAGGCAGAACATCTCCTCCTCCTGCTGCTGCTGCTGCTGCTGCTGCTCAGTTAGGTAGTAGAAGACCACCTTTAAATTGCTTTGCGTACTTGATACGTGCTACCAGTTTACTTGGAAAGATCACGAATTATGTGAACAAAAAGGGAAATTTTGCAACAAAGCAACAAAATAATTTACCACCTTGTCATCCAGATTCTGAGTTTGCTCAATTGGATCAAATGGTTGAAGATTTATATGAACAGTTACCGATGCATTTAAAAAATACACCTGCTAATTTTGAATTATATAAAGAAAGTATTTATTCTAGTGATAATCGACAATTTATTCTGGTAAAGTATAAATATATCATTCACTGCTTTTTTTTTTTAAAAAAAAAGAAAAAAAAATTAACATATATTAGTTGCATATATTACATAATACGTTAAGAGTATTACTTCATCGACCTACACTTGTATTGGCAGACACAACAGATAATGGAGTGATTCATCCCGAATTCAAAGAATTTATTCAAAAGAGTGTAGATAAATGCATGGCGGCAGTGGATAATGTGACGGTACTGTTGAATGAGATTGGAACCCAAATTGAATTGATGCCACCCTTTCTTACGTATCTTGCGTATACGGTAGCCACGGTTGTAGTGAGTACATCGTTTTCAGCACGTAAAGAAGAATCACAAAAGGCACGACAAGCATTAGGTGTTTATTTTCGACTTTTGTTAGCCGCTAGAAATTATTGGGCTATGGCGGATAAATTGTATTTTATGATCCGAGATCTTTATGCAATTCATAATAATGTCTTGGTGAGTAAAAAAGATCAACGTGTATTTCAAACACCACCCCAACAGCAACAACAACAACAACAACAACAACAACAAGTACCGTTACAACCACCACAGTTTCAACCACAACAACAGTTTCATCAACACCAGTTACATTTAAATCAAACAACTATATTGAATAGTAGTAGTTGGGATACAACGTTTTATAATTCAGGGTTATTAAGTGGAGATAGTACATCAACTGATTTGGATTTTAATTTTATTCGGTCAAGAGAGAATTCTTCTACTACTACTCCTACTACTACTACTACTACTACAGCAGTTGAAGCTAATGTGTTTCAATTACCTGAAGGATATAATCACCCAATCATGTTTCCTGCTACTAATACATCATCATCTTCACCTTCCACTAACTCTAATACTTAAAAAAGGTGTTCATTTTTTTTTTTAAAATTGTATATATATATATAAATTGCTAAGCCCTTTTCTCCTTTATTGGTTTCAATGTGTAACACAATTACATATTGTTTATTATTGAGTGTCACCATGGTTTGCTGTGCCTCATTTCAGGGCAAACCTTTCAGTTTATTATTTTGAAGCTCTTTTTTTATTATTATTAAAAAATAAATGTAGTTTAAGGAATATAATATGTGTGTTTAATGGGTAAGATGTGTATGTATATAAAATAATAAAAGTAGTATTAATTACAGTAAAAAAAAAAGGTTTGAGTTTTGATCTACAAATATCTAGAACGAATTATGGTTGTAGGTAATGACGTACCATTATCACCATCATGAGAATGAAGTTTTTGAACTTGACGTCGAGTGGCTCTTCTTTGAAGTGGAGTAGAAGGTAATGGTATATGATTATTAACGACCTTATTCTTTGACTTTTTGGTCATTTTCTTCCTTTTTCCATTTTCAAAATCAATTACAGTTTTAAAGATAGCATCGTCACTACTTGAACTAGATTCGTCATCTTCATTTAATACATTGATTAGACTCGTAGTAGTCGTATTTGTTGTTCTGGTTTGTAAGCTAATGAATTCACTAGACCAACGACCACTCAGCATATGTTTCTCCATCATTTGCCATAGAATTCTTTGACAGCATGATTTATAACGTACTTGTTGTACTGTGTAATCTTTTAATTGACAATAGAGTGTGGTGCTGAGAAATAAAATTGAAAGTGGGTTAGAGAGTTTATATCGAGCTTGAATTCGAGGAATTTCTTCAGTAAGAATTGATCTACGTTGGTTAATGGTGGCCTGATCATTGACTGTGTGTTGTTGGTTGATAATAAGAATGACGCGACTCCACCAGCTAGGTTGTTCTGTTTGTGAGTTACTTGGGTTTGTCTCTAATGCCATTGAGTTGACCAAGTTGTCAAGTAATGGATATACTGTACCACTAGATGTGTTTTTTTTAAAAAAAAAAGAAGAAAGTAAGTAAAAAAAAAAAAAAAAAAGAGAAGATAAGGTTTTTGTTTTTTTACGTACATGGTTTCAATGGAGACAATGATAATAATAGATGTGATACCTAATCTTTGACCTAGACCAACAAGGCAGTTTCGTGTCACTGGGTTTTCTTGACCTAAGCTTGTGTGTTGAAATAAAGTAACAAGCGATGAATTACCATCAATATGCCATGGCACAGTTCTTTCGTATTCTTCTTTTGGCTTTTTTATTATTTTATTTAGTGAAAAAAAAAAAAAAAATATGAATTTAGTGTGTTCATATATTACCTTGAATGCTGCGGGATCTTTTTGATTGAATAATAATGACATTACTTCTGCTTGACTTTCACCTGCCTACATATAAATAAATAAATACTTATTATAACTTTAAAAAGATTTAAATATTACCATGGCAAAAGATGGAACAACGTAATGGTTTTTAGTGATTTCATTCTTTTGAATAAAAGGTAATGATTTAATGGGTACGAAACAACCAGTTGGTTCGATGATAGATATGGGTTGTGAATCCATAGTAGGAAAGGGTATATGATTTTGTTGTTGATATTGTTGAGAGAATAAAGGTCTTTCAATTCGATGTGTTGTTGTTGTTGTTGTTGTTGTGGTTGCTGCTTTTGCTGGTACTGGTGCTAAAGGTGAAGAATTATTATGATGCCAGCCATCCTTGTTTAATGTGGGGGATTGTGGTGCACTTGGAGATCCCATGGTACTAAAATAACGAGTATCTGTTGAAGAGATAGTTGAATTTCTAGAAAGTGAAGAGGCGTTTGAACTAAGTGAATCGCGATATCGAAGAGTGACTGTTGGGTCGAAACTAGGGTATGCATGGTTGTTATCTTCTGGTTGATGATGATGTAGTCTGTGCTGAAAGTAACCATTTCCAGAAGACTTTTATTGTGTTAGTTTAAAATTTTAGATTAAGGTATATTTGTACTTACTGCTCGAGAAAGTCCTATATTAGTGTCTTCAAGACCTAACTTTTGAAATTCATTTTCCCAGTTGATATGTTCTCCCATAACAGAAAAAAAAAAAAAAAGAGAGAAAGAAAAAAAAAAGGTATATATATATATAAAAAAAAAGGTATATTATAAAAAATAAAAAAGATAAAACAGGAAAAAGAAAGAAAAAAAAAGAGAAAAGGGAAAAATAGGGAATCAAATAATCTTGAAAAATTAATAATGACCTGGCGTAACAATGCCTGCTTTTATTTATAATATACTTTTTTGTTGTTCAAATAAAAAAAAAAAAAAGAGAGGTATTTTGTGTCCTTTTTACTTCTTTTTTTTTTTTAGTATCAAATACATACATATTTATGACAAGACATTCTTGATCATAAACGAAATAAAAAAGTGTATATATTACCATTAACGTTTTTTTTCTTTTTTTTTTCAAGTTGTATTTTAGCGTATCTAGACTGTGATATGACCTTTTGTCTAGATATATTATTTGTGTTACAAGAAGACTTCAGTGAAACAAGTTACTTTCTTTCTCTCAAGCTCAATTGATTAACAACTACTTTTTTTTTTTTTTTTTTTACTCTTATCGAGTTGTATGATATGCTAACAAATGTCAACCCCTTCCCTTTCTCCTCTTCCCCCCCCCCCCCCTCCCCTTTCTAAAATGCGGCTGCAATGTTCGTGCAAGTCATATCACGTTTTTTAAGACAACTTAGCCACGTACACGGTATAGCAGGTTTTTTCTTCTCTTTTGGGTGAATTGGGATGTGTAACCTTCTCTTTATTTCCTATTCAGAGAAACAACAGAGGTCCGCAATTTCCTTCATTGTGTACACAGAATATATATCAGCTACAAAAAAAAAACGTGACATGTAACTAATATCATAGTTATCTGACGCGAAACTTTGACAAGTATAATGCACATTTATAAAACAAGATTAATTGCTGAGTATGTATCTGTTTTCTTCTTTTTTTTTTTTTTTTTTTTGTAACTGTGGGAATAAGCAAATATCACCTAAACATACAGTGTAAATATATACATACTGCTAAAGAAAAAGAAAGAAAAGTCATTACAGTTAAACTTTATATCATTAGTGGTTCTTTTTTTTTTCTCGATGAGAAAATATAAATCATTGATAGCTGACACAGACAACACAAATCTAACAGTTCAAAACTTGTCTAGATAATTGTTAAAAAGTATATTCTTCAAAGCTCAAAGATGACAAATAGGTAGCAATATTCTTGATAAATGCAAGCTTGCCAATGAGTGTAGAGGTCATGTTGAGCAAGTATTTAAACTGTTTGATTATAAAGTAACAAAAAAAAAACAATTAGAAGTGCAAATTACTACATGTTAGCTTTTAAAATCAACAAAAACCATCATAATCATCATCACCACCACCACCAACAAAAAAAAGTGTAGCTCAAAAGGCTTGCAAGGTGTCTTCATATTTCTTGTTTGATATCAACTAGTTTTAACTTTGATAATTGTTAAAATGGTTTATTAAGCAAAATGGTGTCTATATCTTCCTGTAGTTAGGTTACTCAAGTCGATCAATATGACAGATTATGCCAACAATTACTAGCCAAACAATGCAATTAGTAGAGTACCAGTTCCTTGGGAAAGTATTTACAGAGATCGTCAAAACAAAATAAAGGATAAATATTTCTAAATCATAAAAACTGCATACAGCATGTATTATATACACGAAGAAAAATTTAAATAATTAACTTTTTTTACACGATTTTTATATGTCATCATCATTTAGAAAACTGTTGCTGCTGTGATGATTTTAACTACTAGAAAAACGATTTGGGAACAAAACAATGCTCATGTATAAAGTGATGCGCCTAATTTAAAATAGATTATGAAGGATATATGTAAACATCTTCAATGCATTTTTTTTTTCATTGGATTATGTACATAGAGTTGAATAATGACAAAACTCAGGTTAATTATAGATTATAATGCATTAAAGGTACAACTAAAAAGTTAAAAAGATAAGCATGATGAATAAAAGTTGTATTAGGAAAAAAAGATTCATATAAATATATATAACATATTAGAAAAAAAGGGGCGTAAAGTAGAATATAATGGATGAAAGGAAAAAAAGAAAAATACAGAAAAAAAAAAAAAAGTATTTTGTCCTTTTTTTTTTTTTTTTATCCAAAATTGCTAAAATTCATTTTTAAAGCAATAGTAGGTTGTTTACTATCTTCATAAGCAGCTTTTCTTTGTTGTTCCTTTTGTTGAAGCTTTTGCTGTTGTTCTTGGCTTGCCAAGATGCTGTAACGAATAGCAGATTCTAATTTAACTCGAACATGGTTAGGTAGTTTAGCTACTGTTTCACGGAATACTGATGGAGTTGAAGTAGCAATTGCCAACAAATGTGCAAGTGTTGCTTCGTGTACTTTGGTTTCATTTCCAGTGTATGGCAGGTCGTCCAAGACACTGGTCAATGTAGGTAAAATAATACTAAGTACAAGCGATTCTATGTGATTTAAATAAGGTTAAAAAAAAAATAGAAGGTCTTTCAAATAACTTACTCTGGTTGTCCTGAACACCATTTAAAAGTGAAACGAGAGTCTTTATATCTTCATTAAATGGTGCCAACTCGGTTTCATTTGTTTTATCTTTTTTGTCCTTGAAAGTAAGTATACGAGTAATAATAAATGGTAATGTCGCATTTATAACAGCTTGCCCTAAATCAGCTAATGCTGGCACGTTATTCTTCTTTTCAGGAAGACTGATAAAGTTACGAAGACATTGATGAGCAGTTACAGATAACTATGTAAGAAAAGAAAAAAAAAATAAGGATTTGGAAGGGAGAAAGCTTTTTAACTGAATACTTACTTCTACGTTATCTGAAGCAAGTGAATTTTTGAGAACTTGTACAAATACAGATCTTCCTTCACCATCTCTGAGTGTAGCTTGAGGACAGCCGGTCATGATAAGTACAACAGCTAACAATCTATTTTTTTGTGATGCAACAGATAATCCTTCTTTATCTTCGGGACTGTCATTGAATAAGAAGTTAGCATAAGACATGTAAATAAATATATATAGAAGAAACATCTTACCTAAAGAAGTCATCAAGTAATGTGTGAATGATAGCACAAGTAACACGAGATAGAGAATTCAATTCATCAGTTGAGAGGTCAGACTCAAAGTTATGGAAAACAGTTTTAAGAGAAACAAGAACACGTGGGGCCAATGTTACTTCAAATTGGTTCTCTGTTAGAATTTCGGAAAAGACATAGAAACAGATTGCTAATAAGTCCACCTTATAACTCTTGGGTGTAATACCTACAAGTAATGCAAGTGTATCTAAAGAGGGACCTAATAAAAGCACAAGGTTTTCTTTGGAGCATTGTGTGGATCGACGAGAGGAAGCACGTTTACTAGATAACTTTGGAACATTTTGTAAAAATACGTTAGTTAAAAGCCTTAACAAATAATAAAGCTTGGCTGTAGCAGGGAATGCTTCTGGCTCGAGTGTAGCGTCCATCATATGATAATCTCCTTCACCTTCAAGATCGTTACAGAGATAGTGAGAGCCATAACATTGAATAAGACGTTGGATTATCTCTATAATAATTAGTTGGATACGGTATCCTTCTGTTTGAATTAAACGATCAAATACATTCATCAATTCCAAAAATACAGCTTTAGGAACAAATTGCTTTCCAGCAAGTGAAGGTTGAACAAACGTACGAAGAGCTCGAAGACAGATAGGGATAGTGGAACTATCGTGTTTGTTACTACTGGAACTGGAAATACGTGAAAGACTTTCAATACATAGTCCTAACAAAATATAGAACAAGTTGGATGGTTGATCCCCAGTCATTTCAGAATCAGGGTTACTATTGATTGCCTCAGTCATTGATGGAGCTTTGCTTTCGATAAGTGTTGCTACAGCTTCCATAATCTTCAACCAAGATCGACGGTAATAAGGCAATACGACATCCTTGGTAGCGGCAGAATACATGGAATCAATACCACTATTGGAAGAAGCTTGGATACGATCGGTTGTACGACTTGATAAAGCAACAATATCTGACTCTAATCTGATACGAGCATAGTCTTGAAGTGCACGCAACCACATAGGACTCAAGACAGACAAGTTGGGTTGAAGTACTTGTTTTAAATAACTCTGTTTCTGACTAGCTACTTGAAGTTCAGCCCAAGCATTTAAGACAGATAATTTAACCATGACTGAAGCATGAGGACTTAAATCCTTAACTTCTCCCACACCAGTTAGTTTTGAGTCACCTTTACAACGATCCAGTGCAGATATTAAAAGTTTTAAAACACGACCTAATTGATACAAGTCCTTGACAATACCACTACCAACGTAGATAGCACACACGCGAACAGCTGCAGAGACGATTTCAGATGATGAATCTGAACCAAAGGCAGGAGTTAAAGCAGCACCAATTTGAGCAGAGTATTGCTCCAAAAGCAACATGCCTTCTAAATCGGCATCTAGAGTGGTAGCAAACTTTTCGATTACAGTTTTTAATAAGTTAATACCAGCTAATCGCAACTCGTTTACATGTGCTGTGGCCGCAGTAAATGATAGACGGATTAAATCAGGAACACGGAATACTAAGAAATCACCTAGACCAGCTTGTTGTCTACGACGACGCGCTGCAATAAGGTGAAAATGCTCTCGTATACCACTAGCTGATATAAGTTCAATAGTTTGCTCAAGACATTGAAGCGCGAAGAGTTGTGTACGCCAGCGAGGAGGAATCTCAACGTTAACAGAGAGCTTAGAAGTCATGCCTGAAGCATCCGCTACTGTAGTTGTAATATCGACATTATCTTCATCTACAAAGCCATCAGCATCATCGTCACCAAAATCATCGTCATCTTCATCTAAAGCAGAACGTTCTCGTATAATAGGTTGAGATTTGACTGTATCACTTCCTAAGCTTCCACCACTTGAACCTGTGACAATTCTCTTGGTAATATTTACCCAAACAGATGGTTCTGCTACAGCAGTTTCTTGTAACCAACTTCGAATTACATTTTTGACATCAGATAATTGTGGGTCAGTATCCAACATCTTGAATAATTCGGTATCTAAACCAGGTTGAGCAGCCTTAAATACTAATTCTGAATCACGTTGCACTAATTGGTATAAACAAGTAACAGCCGCCTTTTTCAAAGGTAAATGAAGACTGGAGATTTGGTTTTGCAAATAAGGTACTAACTCACGGGTATCCAAGAACTTCGGAGCAAACATTAAGAAGTGCTGAATACAGCGAATAGCTTCCACGTTAACACGTTCATCGGGTTCTAACTTAAGTTCTTGTACCATATTGAGACACAGTTCTCTCACTTTAGATGAGGCTTGAAGTTCTGGACCAAGCGTACCAATCAATTCATAAACAATACGGCCAAATTCTTGATAAGCAGTAAATCCAACAGACATACCAGCGTTGGTTACTGCAATTGATCCGCTACCTGGTTCATGTGTTTCACTTAAGTAAAGTTTAGCTACCATACCTAATGTACTGTTTACATAGCCAGAGAACATTAAACCAGCTGCACTGACAGTCATAGCCATTGCTTCCAAAGCCCATGCATGAACTACAGGATGTGGGTCGCTACTGAGAGAGAGTAAAATACCAACAATTGTCTTTAAATGAGCAGCTGCTGCCATTCCACCTACGTGACTATAGATATGACCAATAGCTAAAGCGCAACCAGCACGAACATCTGGGTCACGGTTAGAAACAACCAAATCAACCAAGAGTTGCATTTGAGATGCTACAAACGAGCCACCTACAATCGAAGTAAGACGGCCAATTGTTTCACTTGCAGCATTTCTCAAGTATGGGTCAGGATGAATGACAACTTCCATCAGAATTTCTTGAACAAGTTGAGTAGCACGAGGACTAAATGGAATGACTTCAGCTTTTTTCTTCTTTGACAAGGCCATGATATTCTTAAATGCACCTAATAAAGCAACTACGACATTGACAAGTACAGCAGCTCTTTTAGGAGAGTTCTTTTCTAATTTTGTGTCCTTTATCACCTTGACCATGAGCTCAAATGTTGATTCTTGAATAGGAGCAGGTTGATTAGAGAACAAAGTAGCAAAGAGTTCAATACTGGCGTCAATATAAGAAGTAGATGGTGAAACAGGCTGAGGGATTAAAGATCTCTTCTTGTCAGGCTGAGATAATTTATCGTCAGGAACACTTGTGTATACGAAATATGGGTCAAGCTCAATTGATCCAATAATCGGTCTCTCAAGTAATTCTTCGACTCTTTCAAATCTATCTTTTGTCATCCATTCTTTACCATTGTTGTTCTCTTCGTTGTTCTCTTCAATGGCGGATGCTACGTCAACATGATAACCTTGCATTTTACTGGTAACACCGTAACCGTGTCCATCTGCTGTGTTCCATACACTTACAAATTGACCCGGCACAGTGGCAGTAACTTGTTGATGTGCACCTGATGAAGCCAAAATCTTTTCAGGTTCGGTAAACACGTACAATGAGTTTCTCAAGAGACCACTAAGAGAAGATTCGTAGGTTGATAATAGCGGGCGAATAGTGATAAAACATTGAAATATACGACGTCTTAAAGAATAAAATTGGTCGATTAATCTTGTTTCGTAAGGCACACATGGAGACATGGTAGTGGCGGAAAAAGTAGTAGGTGCAGTACCTAAAAATGCTAATGTGTTATTTAAAAGAGCAGCAACTCTTTTAGCAATATCAAGTGTAACAAGGGATTGACTGTTATGAGCTAAAAAGCTATAGATGGAACTGGTAACGCATTCACGAGTATGAAACAAAAATGACCATTCTGATTCAGAGCGAATAGCATTGGCTTCTTTTCCAGTAGGTTTAGGTAAGGCGCTCTTCCAAAGTAATAAAAGTTGAGGTAAATGAATCTTGACAAGGTTAGGTCCAAGACACATAACAGAACCGATCAAGTTCCAAGCAACTTGAACTTGAACACTAGCAATTTTGGGGTCTTTGTTGGTTTGTTTTACAAGCTGGCTAGCAAGAGACATAGAACGTGCACTCAAATCAAACGAGGTATAAATAGGATGTGCTGGGAAAACACTCATGATTGATGCAACTGCATATGAATAAGCAATCGTGCGTTGGAATACTTTTGTGGTGGTTGCTGGATTACTTAAATTTCCAAGGTTTTTTTCTAGCAAGTTTAATGATTTTGGTAAAAGGTAAAGTAAATTTGTTGGAACTGCATTACATACACAGCGAATACACCATATTGCTGCCATTTGTACAGAAAAGCTTGGGTGTGTCAACAGCACAAATAAAGGTTCTACTAATACTTCCTATAGTCATTCATCAGCATATGTGTATTTATATAATATAAATCCGTCTATATATATATATATATATATATATTTTTTTTTTTTTTTTTTTTTTTTTTTTTTACCTGTACAGAACTAGCTGCGCCTTCTAATTCACAAACTAATTCTGAAATCAAATTTGTAACACAAATTAAAATTTGTTTATTTGGTGCGCTTTGATTTACCATCAATGGAGGCCATTTTTTGATCCAATTATTCACTAATAAACGAATAGCATTTGCCTGTCCTTGTTCACTTAATAACCTTTTCCCGATGGTATTATGAAGTAAGAAATTAGCTTGGGCTCTCAAATAAGCACCATCGGATGCACTGATAGGTGTTTTATTGCTATCCAATATTTCCTCCAATATGTGTTTAGAAATGGTGGCATAATTGGCTTCCACAAATTCTGTTCCCAGCAATACGAATAATGTTGCATAACTTTCAATAATACCCGTTTTAAGTTCACGAGAAGCATTTAATCGGTTATAACAAGTGGACAGTTGTGATAACATTTCATCAATTGTCATTAATGTAGACCCTTTACCCAAAGATTCCTCTGTCTTTTTGACTCCTTCTCCTGTTAAAGCATGTTTGATATTAGGTTTGTTTGGATCCACAGTCGCTTGGGTTTGTGTAAATACAAGTAGTGTGGCGCATGCTGAAGATACTGCTCTACGAACTGGAAAAGTTGATCCCTCGAATGCTTTAAAACAATGTTGTAAAAGATTCTCTACATCATGTTGAGAAAAAGGTTGTGTTGCATGTTGAATAACCGCTTGTAAACACTATACATACATTTTCGAACTTTAATATTTAAACTCTATTTTTTTTTTCGTGTTTATCCGTCCTTTCATTCGTACCTGTGCTGATGCGATTCTCATGACCAAAGCTTTATCTACTAGTCCGTTCCGCAATTGTTTCATTAAATCTTTTAAAATTTGTTCTGTTGCGGCTTTTCCTGCGCCCTTCAATAATAATGTAAATGCTGTCACTGTCTCTAAGCGTAATAACAATGGATTCTATAAGGTTGCACATGTACTCAGTAACAAAAACTTTAAAAAAAATATTATTACACTTACACTGCTACTTTTAATCACTTTTAAAAACAACATGGCTGTCTCTGCAAATAATGATAAGATCTATCAATGTGATTGTTTGTTTTGATTTTTTTTTCTTTTTTAGTTTCTGTATACACTTTTCTTCTTCTATTATTTTACCTTTCCGCCCGAGGTACCCATAATAGCACCTGTTGTAGCTATGGCAGCGCTTCAAAATAAATGTTGGTTAGCGCAAGACTCAAACAAAATATCTGTTTAGCTCTTACATTCTCGTCTCTTTATCTATATTTTTATTGGCACTAATAAGACTATGCAACGCTGTCACTGTATCAAATAAAGTTCGACTATCCCCTCGAGTATATAAAATAACATAACATCTTCCGATTAAGAAACGAATGGGTCGTCTAGGTTTTGCAGTTGCAAGTGAAATGAGTCGAAATAAAGTTTTTTCAATAAAAGGTTGTGCTTTTTTAAGTATATCCTAATAAAACAAGTAAGAGTTAGAATCCTCTTTCTCTATTTTGAAGTAGCTGTTTTTATCACATACAGCATCTATAACTTTTATTTCGCGTTCGACTTGAGCTAACCATTGCAAGACATATAACTCTTGTTTCTCTGTATTTTCACTCGGTAAAATCTTTTGCTCATCTAGTTTAAATACATCTGGAATACCATCAGGTACCAGCGGTGGGGTACTGGGTTTTGAAGCGGGAGGCATATGTTTCTACTTTGAATCTAGAGAAGAAGAACAAGTTGTGGAAAAAGAGCTTAATTCTGCCTGATTTTCATCAGTCTCTTCTTCTCTTAAGCTTTTGTGCTCCGCATACCGACCCGGATGTGGCTGCCACATTAATTTTCTTATTCGACTATATACGTTATCTAGACAAGAGATTGTATCAAGAAATGAATGACTTTGATAAACGCATACATGATGTACATAGTAAGACATAGGTATTACACAGAAAAAGTTTATTTTCTAATAAGCCATAATATTTGGTTTCAATAACAAGCGCTTAAAATGTAACTAAATCGCAAGACGCACCCATTTATCTTTTTATCCTTTCATTGATAAAGATACTGATAAAGCATGTCAAATTTAGGCATATCTTTACATATTATACATACATACCGCAAAATCAAATAAAAGAGTAGTATATATATTATAGTTTTTTAATAACTATTTTAACATCCCTTACATATTAAATAATCATTATAATAATCCGTATAATACATATATTATTAAAATTAACTTTCCGAGCTCGTTGACTCTTGAAAACAACAAAGAAAAAGAAAAATAGATGGAAAAAGCATAAAAATTAATAATTTATATAACAAAAGTTTATTACAATGATATTATCGCATTGTTTAAAATATTGCTGTTAAGAAGGGGAGAGAAAAAGGGAGAGGAAGAAGAAGAATTGTATAAACATTTTATTGACCAGTGTACTTGTGAGTATCCTTCCAGTTGGTGTAGAAGCTCTTGAATAATGATTTACCAGGACCATCTAAGCAAGACAAGATAAATGTGCGATCTGTATCAGAACACATATCCAAGATATCATATAAGGCCTGTGTTAGAATGGATTTCGTACTAGGACGAACGATACTCATGGTAGTATTAGATTGAATTGAAAAGTATTCAATTAAAATTGAAGGTGTATGCTTGGCGATGATTTTATACAGAGATTGTGTACTCTTAGCATTTTTTGCAGATGAAGTAGAATATTGTTTTTGCGGTATTGTTGTCAAGACACGAGCAAATCGTTGAGCTGATGTATCATCTAAAGGTGTAAATTCATATAATAAAGGAATGGTACGTCCAGAAAGTACTTTATTACTGGGTTTTTGTTCAGCGTTGTGCTTTCTCTTTCTGGTAGGTGCGTTTGTTCCGCTAACTAAGGATACATGTGTAGATTTGAAGCAGTGAAGTAAAGATTGGATCAATGCGACGAAGGGAGGCATCATATAAACAATTTGATCCTTATGTTGACTGACAAAATTGGAAAGGACAGCGCAGACATCATCAAAGATTTCGTGTGCAATTTCTCTGTTGATTTGTCCCTTAAATCTTTCTAAAGCTGTGGGATGTGCAACTTGTAAAAGACATGAGAGCACAAGAGAAGCATCGTAATCATTGAAATGATAGGACTATTTGAATATGTATGTTTAATATTACAATTATGGATTGATAGAGAAGTACATACCTGATCGATCGTTAATTGAATAAGCAACTTGAGCATTTGTTGAAGGTATTTAAGGGATGTTGTTTTACCAGCAATAAGTGATAATTTAAGAACAAATGTAGGAATATTCTTTCTTAGACGACTCTTTTCAGCTAAAAATAAGTGTAACGTGATAAGTAAATGAAATCAGGCAAGACTAAATATATATTACTTACTATCAACACAGTTCTTCAATAAAAGAGAGAGGAGTGATAGGAATACTAAATGATGTTGCTCCTTTGCAACATCACCGCGGTTATTGGCCTCTTGTTCTGCTTGTTCAACAAAACCATCAATGACAATAACATATTGTTCTTTAGACAAAGATTGAATCCAAGATACAAAAGCGTTTGAAAGGGTTTCAATAGCTTCTTGATCACCTGTATTAAGAACCAAAGTATATACAAACCAAATAGCAGCCAGGACTCGCTTGGTGGTTTCAACTTGTTGGTAACGAGATAAGATTGAACAGAAGGCAGCAATAAATTCTGTTGTCATGTTAAGAACGTCATTATCTTCAGAACTATCAACGAGTGCAGATTGTAAAAATTGAATAAATGGTGAAGCCAAATCGGTCAATGTTTGGGAAAGATTTTGAGCAGAAATAACTAAAAAATTAAAGAGTACAATTAAATACTTCTCTTTCTCCTTTTGGTAATGTACTTATAGATAGCTTACCGTCATCAACATTAGGTCCAACAATACGAGCATAATCTTGTAATAATCTTGTGATATGGAAAATATGTTTAATGGTTTCAAACTTTGATTTATGTTCGGCAATAAAAGCTGGTTTTTCACCAGATACTGATTTAACTTCTTCTAAAATATTTGAAATTGAAGACTTTGCATTTTGAAGAGAAGAGTCGATAAATTTACTGATTTTAGAGATATGTTCGACAGCATAAACGATATTGGTAAGGTCAGCTTCAGATTGTTTTCTATCATAGTAAAGTTAGTATATGTTACAGCCAATATAGTTAGGAGTATTACCTATTGGATAACACGGAGTTGGTAGCATTTAAAAGATCAATAATCTTCTCCAATGTATTTTTAGAGGCGTTTTCATCAAGACTTTCAACACGTTGCTTTAAAGTATTTTTCAAGTAAGTAACGGATTGAGCATCAGGTGTCTTGGCACCAGCGCCCATGATGACTCTACGTAAAATGTTTAAATCGAGCTTATTGGTAATGTGCTCAAGAGAATTCTTAACAGTTTCTACTTCCTTGTCTCCCTCCAAAGGCCATCTTTGACCTGAAGAAACGATCCAGTTTAATACACCAGAGTCCATACCCTAATTTGAAAGAATATTGTAAGCTTATTACCTAAAATATGTAATAAATCAAGATACTAACCAAAATACTGTTTACACTAAAATATTGCATAAATCTCAATTGCAAACTTCTACACATCAAGCAGACCTTCATACGAGTTAAATAGTCGGCATTAGTACAAGATACAGCCCAAACATCAACACAGGTAACTAAATATAAAACTTGAGGACGTTCATTCTTTTCGTAGTACTCGTTAGGGAAGAGCAACAAAAGCTTCATTAAAGTAGCAATTTTTTTAACGTTGTTGGTATTAGTAAGATTAAGATCTACATCCATATGATCTTGTTCTGTCTCTAATGCGGTTGACAAAGCTTTGATGCTATCTTGATTGATAGTGATGTTTTTATTGAGGTCTATCTTTGATATCATAGTTGCTGAAGCCTTTGATACTTCATTTGAGCTAGTTTTTAAAAGTTTAGTTCCAAATAAGTCGATAAATACACCCAAGATAGTTTGAATATTGCAATCTACCATTTTTTTTAAAAAAAAAACTATTAGTTCCGGTTTTTTATCAGTAAAAGTAATTTTTTCTCACCTTTAAAGCATTTTGCTTCGTAGAAATTAGCAGATCTCAGTAAAGCTTTATTTAAGAGTTGAGCTGACACAGTTGTTGAAGAAGGAGCTTCATTTGTTAATGACATGTAGATAACGGAAGCGATCTTCTTGGCACGGTCGCTATCGATGTAACGACTATAAATAAATGTTAGTAAAAAGTAACAGGAAAATTCATAAAGTTTTACGCTACTTACATGACAGATTCGAACCATTCATCGGACAAAAGCTTCCAACAAGCCAACTTGAGACAATCCTTGTTTTTAAGATCAAGTACAGATCCATCCCATTGAGTTGATTCGTACCAATGATTTTTCTTCTCTTTCTCAGTAACAAAATCGACAACAGTATTTACTAAATCGGTTGTTTGTTCCGTTGAAATATTGCGAGAAAGTGTAACATAATAGGCATGTTGAAGCATAATATTAGCCTAAGTGAATAAAAATAAAAAGTGAGCATGAGATAAATATATAGGTTTAAAATACATACACTGGTTGTAACAGCTATTCTAGAGCCTAATGTCTTGTGATTGAGATTCTCTTTGAAGATTTGGATGTATGTTTTAGCTAACCATGCTTGATCTTTACTATCAATTTTAGAGAAATAAATCTCGAAAAAGACAGTAATTAAAGTAGAATGAACTTGCATAGCAGGTAAAATTGTGCTTTCAACGTCTGTCTTTGATTCGATCCAAGTAGCTATATCTGGCTTAACAAAGCTTTCGAAAATGTACATGACAGAATCTGAAAATGCACGAATTTGGTGTTGATTGAGTTTCAA
>JAIXMQ010000151.1:0-26537 GCA_025716855.1 Pilaira anomala | reverse complement strand
AGACGGCTTACGAGGTTTGGTGCCGAGACTTGAATCTAGGGAGCTGTAAACAGCATCACAAAGAAGGCTTCCAGGTAGTCGAAATCAGGTTTGCTGGTAACAGAATTCATGGTCGCATCAACTTCTCTTTCTAGTGTCTCATGCAAGCTGTGAGAATTAGCATGGAAGGTAGAAGCGTATAGTTGGGCTACATCTGGTTCCTTTAGTTTTGACAGTTGCCAAGTTCTTCTAGGAGGAATAGCCTCAGGAGCAGGAGCAATATCTTGATCTATTTCTAACCAAAAGAGAGAGACAGAAGACAGTGATCGGAACCCATGGTAAGTTCATCATATACCTGTATTGCTGCATTCTGTAGTATATTAACATTATTAGTAAGGAAATAGTCAATTATACTTTTATGTTCAATCCCGTCCATCATCTTGCGAAAGGTATACTTCTTGTATGCTAGTGAGGCATTTAGGAGAGTCAGTTCACGATCTTGAAACCAGGTCTTGAATTGAGTACCCCTAGGATTGGAAGCATGATCACCGGTAACGTGATGCAAACGAGCATTGAAATCACCACACAGGATGGTATCTTGTTGTAGAGAGACTGAGTCAAGGATAGCCATGGCTTGACTCGTGGAGAGGGAGGGCGGAATGTAGAAGCAGGAGATACGCAGTTGGCCAAACTGGAGACAGAGGGTGTACGGATTAGGAGGAGGAAGGAGATTGACGGGGACGGGACAATCAGGGTTGATGAGAGCAACTATACCATTTGAGCCACGAACTTTTTTACCAGCGGGAGTGTTAACAGTAACTGGGTTCCCATAGGTATGCATTTCGGGCCAGGTAGTAGGTAAGGTATAAGGAGCAATCATCCAGGATTCGGTAATGAAGAGAATGGAAAAGGAGTGACAGTGTGAGAGGACATCGGAAACAGTTGTTGCTTGTAATCCATTAGCGTTCCAAAGACCAATGGTTATGCTGTTGCTGGAAGACAACTCACTCATTCAGAGTGATTGCCAACAGGCGCGTCGTCAGTAGACTCATCAGAGTCGGAACCATATGCATTCTCATGGAATTCCTCAGGCTGGGAAGTGTCAATATGCATGGGCTGTACCATTGGGTATCCTTCGTGATCGTACGTAGGTGTGTCCGTGGTAGAACTGTTGAAGAAGTCAGCAGCTGCTGAAGCCCAGGACATGGTGGCTCGCTTCTTGGTAGGTCTGGGAACACGTTCCTGGAGAACACTAGTAGCAATGGTAGGTGTAATCCAACCCTGTTCTTGGAAGTACTTACTTAAGCTAGGCACCAAGTAGGCTCGGACAAAGTACAAAGACCGGATACAACGATCTTGATGCAGGGCGGCAGCGAGGCTAGCCCTTTGGGGCAGTGGCATATCATTAAACTTAGGGTCCACAATATGCTTCTGGTCGCGAGGGTTGAAGTCAAGGATGACTGGGATTTTGCATTTCTCAAGAACAGCCAGGAATTCAGGCTTGAACTCCTGATGGATTAAGATACCAACGACGGAGCGAGCAGGGAACGAAATATCTAAGATACGGGCCGTAGAGATACCAAGTACACCGAAACGTTGACGAACGTTTTTACGATCCAGGTTGCGAGAACGAGGGATATACACATGTGTATAACCGGAGGGAGAACCAGCCTCAGGAGGGAAAGAGAAAGGACGTGCAGTAGCAAGAGCCTTACGCTCGGAGAGGGGCACCTTAGCTTTACGCTTGACAACTTGAGTCCACTTTGGTTCAGCGACTGGAACTACAGTAGTAGTAGCAGGCGAGCCAACAGCGGTCTTGGTAGCAGGAGTATTACGACTCGAAGTAACCTTCTTTACCTTGTCTTTAATTGCATACTTACTTGCACTAGAACCTAGCCCAGAAGCCTGGCTTGAAACGGTGTGAATATCATCAATATTCATGGCAGTAGGGGCATCAGAAGTTGCAGTAACAATGTCTTGAAGTGACTTGAGAAGGGCTTTCATGTTGGTCAATTCTGCGCTGACACGTTGGTTCTCCGCTCGAAGTTCCTGAATCAGGTGATCTTGACGTGCTGACGTAGCGTCAAATTTTGAGTTTAAATTTTCCAGGGCGGTCATAACACCTTGGAGAATTTTTTCAAAGTTGGAGGTGTCCATTTTCTAATTCCAAATAAAATCCAAAAGATGTAGTTATATTCAAATTCGGATATCTTCAGAAATAAAGGTGATCTATCTTCCAAAAAAAAATATGTTGTTCTTGGTTGACGGATGTATCTAACTATGTACTTTTTATAGATGGATGGATACTTTCTAAAATAAAAAAATGCGGAGTTTCAAAAATTTTTATAAAAGTGTTAAGAAAGCGAAAGAGCATGCCTTCTTGGCTCAGTTTAAGAAGTATGTTTTATTAATAAAAGAAAATGGATGGGCTGCTATACATAGCGTGGCCTATTTTCAAAGAACTAACTAAAAGATAGGTAAAGAAACTAAAAAAATCCTTAGGAGAAACGCTGAAGGAATAAAACAGTGAAGAAAGAGAACCAGAAGAGACAGATGTAATAAGAAGAGAATGAAGATGAAGGCTTTGACATCGGATACGTTACCGTGTAGCGCGACACCTAGACAGACTAATCGTTTCGACCAGGGCGAGCGGACCAAGAAGAACCAGGAGATGGATCCTCGGGAATAAATTTGGAGGGGTGACACAGCGTGTCGATGTACCAAAGGATGGTCAAGAGAGCAGGCCAGAAGTCTGGAGGACCTACCTTAGCAGTGGTGGGCAAGGACGAGATCGCATGGTCAAGCCTATTTACACCGGGAGGGGCAACCGGGAGAGAGTCAAACAAGTCAGGCGGAATAGCACGACAATTCAAGAAGTGACTACGAGAGATCAGAGCACCAAAGTCTTGACAAGGGCACTCAGTACGAGCCATAGCAGTGAAGCTACCGGTACGCCAACGAACCAAACGACTACGGGCAGTAGTGGCCATAGGAAGATACAGGATAGGATCCGGTTTGAAAGTACAAGGGCGACAAGCACGGAGCAGAACCTTTCTACCACTGGAAGCTAAGGACTCACGCTGGCGGTCGAAATAGGCTTGATAGTATGCACGGAAGAGAGCACGAATATGAGAATCATAATCTGGAGCAGGGACTGGTAATGACAGATACATGGCATTCTGGGAGAGACCAGCATTAAGACGAGTATATCTGAGCTGAGCACGAAGGAGAACAACCAGGGAATCTTCCGGGAGGTACCGAGAGCGAAGGACATACCGACTGACAAGTGTATCATGACGATGGAACATCAAGGGTATACATGTCATATGTTTAGCTGCTGCTGTACGCGTGCTACCAAGGAACATAGCAACTAGAGAGTCTTGGGCACTATCTAGTTTACGGAGGTCAGAAGCAGATAACCGAGAGATAGCCAAGCCATATTCAAGTTTTGGTCTGATGAAAGTCTTGTAAAGCCTAGCACAGAGGAGAAGAGAGTAGCCATTACGGTGAAGACCAACCGAAGTGAGAAGACCCATAGTACGTTTAGCACCACCTATACGGTTAGTAAGGATAGCACCACCATCAAGACCCTTTTTACTGAATGGCACACCGAGATAGGAGAACTCTAGTACCCGAGGTATAGCAACACCATACAGCTTGAATTCAAAGCCAAGAGAGGACGATGAAGTAGGCGAGGGAGCATTAAGGACAGTACACTTGGTAGGATTCCACCTGTAGCCGAGTTCATTCGAATGGTATTCAGCAAGTACTAACATCTGTTCCACCTCTTCTTTACTACCAAAGATAGCCACATCATCGGCAAAAAGAAGCGAGTTAATAGCCACAGGACCAGTTGCAATATCAGGGACGGTAATAACAGTAGTGTTATTAGTAGCAGCTTGACGAAGGAGACCAGGTAACGAGTTAATATACAAGGAGTATAAGTGAGGACTTAACACGGAACCTTGGAGGAGACCGGTAGCAATAGGAAAAGGAGCAGAAGTGTGATTTGAGATTAGCACCGACACCTGGACATCATCGAACAAGTTCATGAGGAGACCTAGGAGAGACGGAGACATACCAGAGCCAACTTGTAGAGCACGCCACACCACACGCCGATCCACCGTATCATACGCCGACTTGATGTCAAGAAAAGCTACACAAGGATAGTGATGCCGTTTCAAGAAGTAGTCATGCATTAAATCATGTAAACAGAGGGCTTGATCCAATGGACTTCGCTGAACTCTGAAACCACCCTGAGCCACATCTAAAGCCGGAGAAGAAGCCATAATATCCAATGCCTTCTTGGCTCAGTTGGCAGAGCGTCTGCCTAGTAAGCAGAAGGTCATCAGTTCAATTCTGATAGAAGGCATTTACTTTTGTGATTTTATACATTTCGTGAGACGTTGGATCGAAGAGAAGACCTCCTTAAATTAAAATAGCATGTTTGGCCTTGTTGTCTGTGTACAAAGCACTGGTTTTTGAGGCTCAAGAATTTAGCTGCATATTTATCTGGCACCTGTCTGTTTCACCTATGTACCTGAATTTCTTTTTATAGCTCAAGTGTTTTCAATTTTTAGATTGACATGCGCAAAACCGTAGCATGTGTTACATACCGAATCTGCAGCACTGTTTTGATTCGTTTGAGTACAGATTTTATCTTCAAAAGTCTTTTTCGTCATTCTTATTTTTCTAAATAAACTACGACTGATAATTTGACCAAAAACTTTGATTAGCGATCTTATCAGACTTCAAAACTTTATTCCTTTCTAGAAATAATGTGGAGATTAATAATTTATGAAACTTGAAAGAGCGTACGTAATATTTCTCTTCCTCCCCCAAAAAACATGATCAAACCAATCGATAAAGTTAAAAAAGAAAAAAAAAAGCTAAATTGAGCCCTGATTGTGCAAATCCTCTTTAGTGGAAAAAAAAAAGTCGGTAAGGCTCTTTCTTTAGCCGCAATTTCATTTTTAATTTAATATTAAAGAAAATCAATTGTATAATGTCAAGATGATTTTACTGATGCATTATGTTTATACTTTTAACTAAAGAGAAAAGTATTCAAGGAATATAAAAATGCTGTATGCGTGTAAGCTCGATCAATATATTCTCATTAATTTAAGTTCTTTACATGTAAATCTGCTGAGCAATTAAAAACCTGGATTACATCATTTAAAAGTATGCAAACAAAAGAGTCATTTTTTGTTTACTTCACTTTAAAAAATAGAATAACAGGTTTTCTAAATATATATGCTTAAATCTTTTCAATATCGGTTTCAAGATATTCAAAATAAAAGAATCTAATGCGTAGTTTATATTTAAAGAATATTACATATTTTCAAAATAAAATGGAGTGTAATAGCCAATGCTAATTGAAGCCGAAAAAAAAAGCATATTGCTTTGTTTCTGTGCAACAATTGGGTTGTAACAAAAAATAAGCCTATAATAGTTCAGATAAATGATTATGTTTTAAAAAATACAGGCCATAGAATGTAATACTAGAATGGGCAAAAACACGGGTTTCTTATTCTCCCGTGACGAAAATATCTATTGTACAGAAATGAAAGGATAAAACTTTATTCATGTCAGGTGGTCAAGTTCAGGTACCAGTAACTGATCTCCCCCCATGTAATATCATTGGTGATTTATTCATCGATTATGTTATCCCACAAATGATTTCATGAGATTGTTTCCCCGTATTTTTCGAACATTTCTCCGAAAAAGCCAGCATTCAGTATCTCGTGTAACCTCGATAAGATGATAACATTTATTAGATCTAATGCTATGATAGTCGTTCTGGTAACGTAAGAAAGAACAGTTCAGATGTTTTGATATAGGGTAAAAATACAAGCATTTATTTTTTTTAAAAGTGTGTTGGAAAAAGAGAAAGTGAGAAGAAGAAAAATAATAATAACGTGAAAAACTTTGTGTATATGTATAGGAAAAAGTATTGAAAAAAAAAAGAAAAGAAGTGAAAAATATTATATAGTTGAATAAATGTCAAAGAAAAAACAAGTTTTTTTTTAAGCATCCTTAACAATTCTAGCAACCAAATCACCAGAGTTCAAAGAGTCACCTTCTTGAACAGCAACTCTTTCAACCTTACCGGCAACAGGAGAGGTAACTACGGTTTCCATCTTCATTGCAGAAAGAACAGCAATAGGATCACCGGCCTTAATATGACTACCTTCCTTGGCACGAATTTCAACAACAACACCAGACATAGGAGCGGCAACATCACCAGGGTTAGATAAGTTGGCTCTTTCACGGGTAACAATTTCAACAGCAGAGTTACGATCAACGATACCGACAACACGAGCTTCACCATTCAATTCAAAGTATACATCACGCTTACCATTGTTGTTGACAGGACCAACAGCCAATAACTTGATGATCAAGGTCTTACCTTCTTCAATTTCAACATGGAATTCTTCATTAATTTCAGGCTTAGACAAGAAGTAACGAGTGGGTAAAACGGAGAGATCACCGTATTGGTTCACCATCTCGCGGTATTCGGCAAATACCTTAGGATATAAAGCAGCGGAGATAACATCATAGTCACGAATGTTAGGACCATACTTCTCAACTAATTCCTGCTTCAATTTAGCCATATCTAAAGGAGGTAAAGTAGCACCAGGACGACCATCAAGACGGACTCCATCACGAATAATGTTGGAACGCAAGGGTTCAGGGAAACCACCATAAGGTTGACCAAGATAACCTTGGAAGAACTCAATAACAGAAGTGGGGAAAGAAAGAGTAGAGGCACGTTGTTCAACTTCAGATCCATTAAGGTTATTAGATACCATGAATTGGGCTAAATCACCTACAACCTTGGAAGAGGGAGTGACCTTAACAAGATCACCACAAAGGGCATTAGCTTCTTGATAAGCCTTTTTAATTTGTTTCCATTGAGTACCAAGACCTAATTGTTGAGCTTGGAACATCAAGTTAGTGTATTGACCACCAGGCATTTCATGATCGTAAACACCGGAATCAGCAGCACGAACATTAGCTTCGAAACAAGAGTAAAGCAAACGAGCTTGTTCCCAATAAGAGTTGATAGCATGAACATCTTCCATACGAATACCAGTACCTAAATGAGTTTGTTCGAAGCCAGCAACGATAGCACCCATAGCAGGTTGAGAAGTCATACCAGACATGGAATCAACAGCGACATCAACGATATCGGCGCCAGCAGCAGCAGCAGCCATCATAGAGGCAACACCAGTACCAGCGGTATCATGAGTATGAACATGAATAGGAAGATCAGGGAACTTGGCACGAATAGTAGAGACAAGAAGACGAGCAGCTTCAGGCTTCAAGACACCAGCCATATCCTTAATACCAAGAATATGAATGCCTTCATTAACTAATTCTTGAGTCAAGTTGACATAGTAGTTTAAGTCATACTTTTTACGGTTAGGGTCAGAGACATCACCAGTATAACAAATGGTAGCTTCAATGACACCGCCAGCCTTCTTTACGGCATCAATACCAAGTTTCATGTTTTCAACATAATTGAGAGAATCAAAGATACGGAAGACATCCATACCACATTTGACGGCCTTGTCACAGAATTCATAAACAACGTTATCGGGATAAGAAGTATAACCAACTGCGTTAGCACCACGAAGAAGCATTTGGAAAGGAATGTTAGGAACTGCCTTACGAAGAGCAGAAAGACGATCCCAAGGACATTCATGAAGGAAACGCATACAGACATCAAAAGTAGCACCACCCCAACATTCAAGGGAGAAAGCGTTAGCAAGAGCATGAGAAGTAGCGGGTGCAATACGTAAAAGATCTAAAAATAATATAAATAAATAAGTAAAAAAAAAAAAAATCATCCAATAAAACTTTTTTTTTTTTTTTTTTTTCTTACCAACTGTTCTAACACGAGTAGCTAATAATGATTGATGTGCATCTCTCCAAGTAGTATCAGTAATTAAGACACCAGGGTAAGCACGAACAGCCTTTGCGAAAGCAGCAGGACCTTGTTCAACAATGATTTTACGCCAACCTTCAGTTGCAGGAGCAGAAACATCAATATCCTTGTTGCTACCCTTTTCACGTAACACAGGAATCTCAATTTCATCCTTGAAAGATGGGTCACCTACCTGACCCTTGATCTGGGAACCATTCACAACGACATCACCAAGGTAACCCAACATACGTTGAGCACGATTTTGGAATTGAACAAGACGGAAAAGATCAGGAGTATCATCAATAAAAGTAGTCCAACAGTTACCATTAATAAAAGTATCAAAGGTTAAAAGACGTTGTAAGAAAGGAATATTTGTTTTTACACCACGAATTCTAAACTCAACAAGAGCACGAACGATCTTACGACGAGCAACTTCATAAGTGGAACCAGAACAAGTTACCTTGACTAATAAAGAATCATAATGAGGAGTAATGATTGCACCAGCATAACCAGCACCACCATCAAGACGTACACCATTACCACCAGAAGAACGATAGACTTCAATTTTACCAGTATCAGGTTGGAAGTTTAATTCTGGGTCTTCAGTTGTAACACGACATTGAATAGCAAAACCACGTTGACGAATACGTTGTTGAGTTAAACCTAATTGAGGTAATAAAGCACCAGCAGCAATTTGAATTTGAGCAGCAACGATATCAATACCAGTGATTTCTTCAGTAATAGTATGTTCAACTTGAATACGAGGATTGATTTCAATAAAGTAATGACGGTTTTGAGCATCAACCAAGAATTCAGCAGTACCAGCATTTTTATATTTAACAGCCTTTGCAATTCTAATAGCATCATTTAAGATTGCTTCACGTACTTTATTATCCAAGTTCTTTGCTGGTGCAATCTCCACTACCTTTTGATGACGACGTTGAACTGAACAATCACGTTCAAATAAGTGAACAACATTACCAGCACGATCAGCAAGTAATTGTACTTCAATATGTCTAGGTTTATCAAGGAAACGTTCAATGAATACAGTACCATCACCGAAAGATGCAAGTGCTTCAGACTTGGCACGTAAGAATGAATCTTCTAATGAAGCTTCATCACGAACAACACGCATACCACGTCCACCACCACCCATAGCAGCCTTAATAATGATAGGGAAACCGTGTTCTTTAATGAATGCTTTACATTCTTTATAGTCACTCACGGGACCAGGAGTACCAGGTACAACAGGTACATTACAGTTCATAGCTAAAAAAGTAACACAAACAAAAACCTTGTTAGTTTCATATATAAACAATAATAAACACTGAACTTACCAATAGTTCTAGCTTTAGTTTTATCACCTAAACTTTCAATCACATCAGGAGAAGGACCGATGAAGGTAATACCAGCAGCTTCTACTTTACGAGCAAATTCAGAATTTTCAGATAAGAAACCATAACCAGGATGAATCATGGAAACACCGCGTTCTTTAGCGATACGAACAATTTCATCTTGAGCTAAATAAGCAGCAACAGGAGTAAATTCACCAATTTTACCAATTTGATAAGATTCATCAGCCTATTTTTTTTTTTTTTTTTTTTTTTTTTTTTTTTAGTTATTATCTCTCCCGGGTTGTCATTATTTGTAATACCGAAGTAAGAATAAAAATGCGCTTACCTTGTAACGATGCATAGATAATCTATCTTCGTGAGAATAAATAGCAATAGTCTTCATAGAAAGTTCATGAGCAGTACGGAATACACGAATAGCGATTTCCTAAAAAAAAAAAAAAAAAAATCACGTATATATATGAATAACATTGTCTTTTTTTTTTATTATTGCTATATACTTACACCACGGTTAACAACCATCAACTTACGAAGGTTGCCCATGACTTCACTATTTCTACGAATAGTTTCGACGGAGTGTTCACGAGCAGGTGGAGCAGGCATCTTTTCTTTTTTCTGTATTGATTTTTTAAAAAAAAAAAAAAAAAAAGAGAGAGAGAGAGAAGGACAAGAAAAGAAAATAATAAATCAAAGCGTTTTCTTTTTATACAAAAATACGAAACCCCAGACCCTAATTTTTTATATTATTTTTTTCTCAGGCCCTTTTTTTTTTTTTTTTTTTTTTTTTTATAATTGTTTCCCCGGTACATAAAAAAAGATCATTTATTCATGCTGATTTCATGTGTCATCACACGTAACAACTGCTCTAAACATAAAAAAAGGGTTTTTTTTTTAATAAACAGCCATTTGGTCATTATTTCCTCCTTTCTTCTCCGAATAAAAAAGTAGTTTTTTTGCTCCCCCCAAAAAAAGACCGGGGAATTTTTTTTTTTGTGACTAAAAAAAAAAAAAAAAAAAAAAAAAAAAAAAAAAACTAAGCTTGATTACACAAAAAACGTATTTCCGGGAACTCAAAAAAATGATTTTATTTTATTGAAAATAAAAGGTTTATCCACCCATCAAGTTCATATGTTCCAATAAAAAGATTTCTAAATCTTGCCATCCACCACCAACGCGTATTAAAACCTTGTTCCTTTTAGGTGATTGAGTTCTATTATTATCATAAGTCATTAACTTGCAAGTATAAATTTTTTTACCACCTCCCAGCGATGGTGTTAATTCATTCCCAAAGTAATATTTTCCTTCTTGTTGACCTGCTGCTTTTTGGCATTGAATAGGTACTGGACTAGAATTGATTATAAATCCAATTTCTTTATCAAGTGGATCTTTTACATTCGGTCGGTATTTACCTGATTGTTGTTGTTGTTGCTGTGGTGATGATGATTGCTTTATCATTGGAGATCCAACTCTTGGAGATTGAAGAACACGAGGTGAACCAGATCTATAACTTGGTGTCTTGGGTCTTGGTATAAGAGAAGATGCAGTAGGTGTCTTTGGCCTAGGTATCATAGAGGGTGTACCACAACGTCTTGCATTTGGTGTCATAGATCTTGTACTAGTTGATAAACTACTTTTAGATCTATATGTTGGTTGCTGCTGCTGCTGCTGCTGTTGTTGTTGTTGTTGTTGTATTGGTTGAGCTGGCCTTCTAAAATCACTAGTAGATATTTCAAATTCATCATCATCTTCATCTTCTTCTACATGATTATTTGTTTTATAACCTGCAGATGACTTTTTAAATGTATCAGATGTACTAGGTACTAAATTACTTCTTTTCTCACGAGAAAGTGGACTCATTTGTTGTGATCTACCATAGACTGGACTAGGTGATTTATTATTACTATGCCATAAATGATGATCTCTTTTACTTGGTGTAGTTGGTGTCTTTCGATGATATTCATCCAACATATTAAATGGTATAGGCGATGATGATGCAACGGATGAAACATATGGACTTCTTGATCTTTCTGCTATATTCGGTTCAGGACTTTTCATCAAAAAACTACTGTTATCACTTCGATCACTTAGACGCGACCAACAAATAGTAGTAGCAGGACTCATGGGTCTTGCTGTTGTTAAAGATATATCTGGTAAATCTTTTTTTCGAAGTGTATCCATGGTTATCTTGAGTTGATTCCACCGAGATAACATGTTCTCATGACGATTTAATGTTGTAGCGTTTCGTGATACACGTGCAGCAATACCATTACCCAACATCATTAACATTTTAGCAATAGAAGGTGTATAATATTTATATTTTGCATCAAAATTCTTTTCAACTGAACGTAATTTATCCATGACAGTTGTATTTGTATTAGATGAATTTGAAGAAGTACTTGTGGTAGTAGAAGTTGAAGTACTTGTAGATAATCCAGTTTCTTTTATTTGTTGTATCATCATGTAACATTGAGATACAGTTTTATCTAATCCATCCATCATACCATCAACTTGATCAGCTACTTGTTTAAATACAACTAACCATCTATCTTCTTTTAATTCTACTTTTAATTCATCAATTTCTACTCTTAAATTTTCCCATCTATCTTGTACTAATAAATGTTTACGTGATAAAAGTCCTGTATTATCTTCTGGTGGTGATGAAGTCATACGTGTATATACTTTTTCTACATCATTAAATAATGGTCCAACTCGGTTATCAATATCAATCAATATACTATCTTCTTTTGGTTCTCCTCCTCCTGTTGTTGTTGTTGCTGCTGCTGCTGTTTCTATCACTGTTGATGTTACTGTTTGATCTCTTTCTAAAACAGCTTGAATATGTCTCTTTTCTTGATATTGAAATATCATTAGAGATAAATCATCAATTTGAATTAAAATACTAGACATTAATTTCAATAATTCATTCTTTTCGTTTGATTCTTCTAATGCTTTTTTAACACTTGAAATAAAGTGTTGTAATCCAGACCATTCAGATTGTATTTTGGTAATAGTTACAGTTGGTTCATCATAAATAATATCATTCATTTCAATTAATAATGGTATAATAGGTGCCATACTTTGACAACAAGATAAAAGTGGTTCAATATCTTCAATTTGTTGTTGTCTTTTTACGTTTTGTTCAATTGTAAAAGCAGTCATGTGAGCTACTTCTAACCATTGCATAATACGATCTGTAATCAACTTGAATTCTCTTATAACTTCCTCTAGTGTCAAGTTGTCATGTTTAGAAAATAAGTCACCAAGTTCTTTATCGGGTATTTGGATTTGATATAATCCATCATAAAGTTCTCCTCCTCCTCCTCCTCCTCCTCCTATTCCTCCTCCTCCTCCTACTACTACTCCTCCTCCTTCTGTCGTCATCGATATAGACTCTGTAAGTTGTGTTGGTATCAAATTGATAGGCATACTATTTTATTATAAGTAACTTTGTTTTTTATAAAATATATCTTTTGTTA
This sequence comes from Pilaira anomala, assembly GCA_025716855.1. Taxonomy (NCBI): domain Eukaryota; kingdom Fungi; phylum Mucoromycota; class Mucoromycetes; order Mucorales; family Mucoraceae; genus Pilaira; species Pilaira anomala. The sequence continues at coordinate 13,800 of JAIXMQ010000151.1, read as the reverse complement.
TTTACCTTTTTTTTTTATAAGAGATGAAAAAAAAGAGAAAAAATATAAAATGGGACTATTTTGAATTCTAATGAGGGTATGTTACTTGTTTGTTATCTTTTTCAATCTATTTGTTTGCGAAAATAAAAAAAAATAAAAGAAAGAATAAATAAGTTGGGTATGAAATAATAATACCAAGAAACAATGTTATAATGACATGTAAAGAAATAAAAAAAGAAGAACAAAAAAAAAAAAAAAATAAATAAAGAAAAAGAAAATAAGCTGAGCTGAAATAGAATGATATTTTTTTTTTTCTTACTCACTTTTATTATTATTATTAGTAGCAGAAACGCGTGTTCAAAGGATATTTCTATTGGTACTTTTGTTAATGCAGTCTTTGCATAACCCTCGCTTTCTTTTTAGAGCTGTATTGCATTTTGTAGGTCGTGTCCCATTTTTTTGCCCGGCCATATAACCTTTTTATCAAAGCAGCAGCCACAAAAAAAAAAAAAAAAAAAAAAAAAAAAACCGGGATTATAGGGAGAGAGCTTCCATTGTAAACTCTCTTTAAAACTTTATTGGCTACGTATTCATGTATGTGAATGGAAAGTATATGTTGTTTAACGCTAGTTATTTTATTTTACTTTAATGAATGATTTAATAACTACATCCCTTTTCATCTCATACGGTATGGTATCTCTTGAATATATTCTGGGAGAGACTGGGTAGTATGTCATGCAAGCCTTATATCATCATCGATAGAACAACGATAGTAATAAAGATTAGTTAAAATAAATTCATGGATATTTTACTAAAGAAACGGACTGCAAACATTCGCTTCCTGGGGGATTCAGTTATTTTTATCATGTTCTGTTCTTAGGTATATGGATTAAGGTGGCATTGTACGGAAAGATTTTATGTTTTGAAAATAAATAATTGCGATTAACCATGTGACGAGGGAAGAGAATATATATAATAAGATCAATAGCATATCATGATGCAATATAGTATGGCTATCAATTATAAATATATATACATCAGTTGAGGCTTTCTATATTCATGTCAAAAGTAGTTCATGATGATATATATTATGAAACCTATTTTTTTTTATTTATTTTTATTTTAGACGTAAAGTTTAATTAATTCATCAGAAACACCAGAAGGAGTCAAGACACCTAAATCAGTTAAAAGTAAAGTGATATATTGAGGTGGTGTATAATCCACTGAAGGATTAGATAATGCTAATTCTTCTATCGTTTCTGCGTTAGTTGTGATACTAAATGACTTTCTTCTTCTTGAAGTAAATGTAACAATCTCGGGTGTTTCTGAAGGAATATCATATTGATTTAAAGGGTAAACACGAACAAATTTGTAACTATAAATCCAAAAAAGTAAGTTGACATGTCATTACAGTTTTTTTTTTTTTTTTGCTTTTTACCTTTCTGCAACAGCATAAACAGGTTTACCTAATGCCTTTGCAACTAAAGCGATTTGAAAAGTACCAATCTTATTGACAATACCACCATTTTCAACTACACCTTCTGCTCCAACAAATACCATATCTACCTTATCCATAATATATCCAACAGCTGAATCCAAAACAGCTCTACAAGGGATACCTGCCTTTCTTAATGCAGCTACAGCTTGAATACTATTTTATAATGATTAAAAAAAATTATTCTATCGATCGATCGCATTCAACTTACCCGTCACTGTTGGGTCTACCTTCAGTCACATATACCTTGAATCGTTTATGTTGAACATTAGCAGCATGATACAAGACACTCATGATCACACGAGAATAACCTTGAACTAAAACTACAGCATTATCATTAATGAATTGTGCTCCAATAGCAGCTGCCTTTTCACGAGCACAAGATGCTTTATCTAAAATCAAAGAAGCTCTTGATAATAAATTCTCTTTAAAATCTTCAAAACTACCAGCTTCTTCTGAAAGCTATATATTAGAATTAAGGTTTTAGTTAAAACAATATACATGTATATGTGAAGAAAAAAAAAAAAAAAAAAAACTCTTACCGAAAAGTCATGAGAGTTTCTAGTGACAAATCTCATGAATAAATCAACACCTGCAAGAATAGCAATAGTTGCCTTGTGTTGGTTTTGAGCCATTTCTTTAGAGGCGACTTGAGATTCTTGACGAATAGATTGAGCTGCCTTTTCTAAAGTTTGCATAAACTCGGACATGGTAGGTGCTGCATATTGTATATTAGTTTTTTCTTTTCGTCCCTATTCTACTGATTTTTTTTTTCTTTTTATTACCTGTACTGTGTTGAACAAAATCTGTCAATGCTTTGAAAATAGCAACAGGTGTAGATAATTCCTAATTTGAATAATTTTTTTTTTATTTTTAGTCAAGTTGAAACGAGAATTAAAGTCAAGACATTCGATTATTTACAATATCATTTAAAGAAGTTTGATATGCTGTAACAACATCGTATTGGTTACTTGTGTTGGCCATGGTTGTCTAACTTTTGTATGTTACAACAAAAAAAAAAAAAAAAAAGGAAAAAGTGAAAAATGAGTTACCCTAATTTTTTTTTCTCGATTGTGACGGTTTTATCAAATGGTGAGTCGATTTGTTTTCTTTTCTTTTCCTTTTTTTTTTTTTTTTTTCTCAGTTATGAATCCTTCACAAGATAATAATAATATGGATTCACAATCTACAGAAAATATTCAACCTGGTGCTTCTTCACCTCCTTCAACACCTAATGAAAAAGTTTCACAAATTGATAAAGAAAGAGAAATGGCCGAGTTATTAATGACGATGGATAATTATAAAGCTATTGTACTGCCACTGTAACAAAAAAGAAGAAAACAAAAAGAATTTCATTTTTTTCTTTCTCTTTTGTTGCTAATACAAAAAACTTCTTAGATACCTGACGCGGTAATTGATTACTACTTGAATAAAACTGGATTTGATTGTGACGATGCACGAATGTAATAATAATAACAAAAAAAAAAAAAAAAAAAAAAAAAAAAAAATTATGCTAACTGAGTTGTTTAAAAAGTAAAAAATTATTTGCTTTGGCAGCACAAAAATTCATTGCGGATATTGCTACAGATGCATTTCAATATAATAAAGTAAAGCAATCTAGTACGCGTACAACCACCAAAGCAAATAAGGTAACTATGACAACGTTTCTTTTTTTTTTATCTCGCTTAAAACTAATATGTACTGTTCGAAAATCAGGAAAAGAAGATTATTTTGAATATGGATGATTTGTCCTCTGCTTTAGCTGAATATGGTGTCAATGTGAAGAAGCCTGACTTTTATTAATTACGTCATGTAACCATAATAAAAAAAAAAAAAAAAAAAAAGAGAAAAAAGGGGATCTACATCTTTTTCTGTTTCAAAACGCCTCTTTTTCTATTTTTCTTTTTTTATTTTTATATATTTTTTTTTAAATAAAATGCAAGTAGCAGCTACAAATTACGCTAAAAAGAAAGTACTAGGCAAAGCCTCAGACCAAATCCATCGTAATAAACCAAATTATGAAACAGACCCAGAAGTGATTGCAGCCACACAAGAAGCTGCAGCCAAACAAAAGCATTACTGGTGGAAGAAAGATAAAGTGTTTACACCTGATATGTTATTAAGTAAACATGATCGAAAGATTCTTTTAAAGGTAAAGAACAGGGCTTGGTATTTAGATCAAGGATTTCACTGTTGTTGTTTTAATATTGGTTTGGATGGTTTGATTGGTTTGATACCGGGTATTGGTGATTTTCTTGGCGTTGCCTTTTCTTTACAATTAATCAAGACGGCTTGTAAAGCAAATTTACCAAAAGAAATAATTGCTAAAATGATGATGAATGTCTTTATTGATTTTATGGTAAAGTTGTATAGTATGATTTACTTGTAGTTTTTTTTTTTTTTTTTGACATTATATATATATTATAGGTTGGTTTAACACCGATCGCAGGTGATATCCTTGATATTTTGTTTAAATGTAACTGGCGTAACGCACAACTACTAGAAGAATATTTAATTATGAGAAGAAGAGATGAACTTCGTTTGGAGAAAGGTGAACAGATAGTGATTACGGATGATGCTGGTATAACACGTAACGGTGATGTCGGTGGTAGTACAATACACAAGATATTACAACCTTCAACAACAACTTCTACTACCGTACCTGCTCATCAAGTCAATCATACTGAACCACCTGTCATTACTGAACTAGATGAAAATGGAAACGAGATATCTACTGTTGACGAAGATGAGACAACTAAAAAGAAAAAGTATGGAACCTTTTTCGGTAAAAAGTAAACCTTCAAACTTTTTGTGAACCCTAAAATCCGGACGATCTTCATTTTTGGATAGTCTTTTTTTTTTTAAGCTTTTCAAAATGACGTGTCGAAGCACTTTTTTTTTATAAAGTAGTGATGATATATTAACGTATCTTTAATATTTAATAATAATAAAATATAACCATAACAACTTACTACTACTACTATTACTACTATATGTAAAACTTATGAAACAAAAAAAAAAAAAAAAAAAAAAAAAAAAGTAAATAATAATAACAGGAATATTTATAAGCTTGATGAGTATTTTTAAATATTGACGTGAAAAGCTGTGCCTCTGCTCGTAAAGTCTAGGCGGTGAATTTTTAGCTCTAACTTGATCACATAACTAAAAAGTGATGCAATGCTCAATCATTTTAAGGACTTGCAAATAAATATTTCATGCAGTTAAAAAATGACAATCCTTTTTTTTTTTCTCTCTCTTAAATCAGCAACAACGCTGTTATATAAGATAATGTTATTTTATCTGGTACCCTTTTTTCTTAACTGTAAAAAAAAAAAAAAGATAAATTCTTACAGGTTTCAAAGTTAATTTGTCAAATGAGTATATATTTTTAGACTTGTGATTTCACTTCGAATTCAAATTTACATAATTATTCTACAACACTTACAGCACACTAACAATTACATAGTTCCCATTATTATTCATAGACATGTAACTGAGGAAACATTGAAACTCGGTACTAAAGAAAAAAAATAATCGTACGTTTTGAGAAACAAATACAGAATTAAGCACAGGTTTCCTTTTTCATGCATCATATCCCCCCTTTTTTTTTTGCGGTTCAATGTACATACTGCTTCTGACAGAAAAAGCTTAAACTATGTAAATTCTTGATAGAACCTTGTTTCATTCAATTGAATCTTCAAGTTAATTACAGACACAGTAAAAACATAACAAAGCTACATCCTAATAATGAATACGATTTTTTTATTCATTCAAAAAGAGGCTTTGTTTGTAGGTCATTATAGTTATTGAAAGAGTAATTTCCAGTGAATGTAAGGCCATTTTTTTGTTTTTCCTTTTCGAGCAAGAGTGTATTTTCCCGCCACTTTGCTTATAATAAAACAACAATAAAAAGATAATTTTTTTTTTTTTCACATACACAAATTGAAATTCATCCTGCACCCTCTCTTAGACCCCCAACCCTTTTTTTTATCTTTTCTCACCAATGAAAAATAGTCCTTTTTTTTTTTTCTTGCATGTTACTCTTGATTTGACGGTAAATGCTAGTTCTAGATTTATTTTAACTAAACAGTGGTACAGAGAATTCGGATTTGAACTTGTTTCGGCTGATACCCTTTCGGTAGTGTGAATGATAAAAAAAAACTGACCTTTTTTTTATTATTGTGTACCTTGACAAAAGTAAACACATGAACAACAACATAATTTTTTTATATTAGAGTTTTTTTTTTTTGTTAGATTCAATTGTTTGTGTGTCTTCAATCAAATAAATATTATAATAAAACTTTGTTTCATTCTATATTAGTTATATAATAGAAAAAAACTCATGATTCCAATATGTCATTGAATGAAATATGTTACTTTCCACTTTTTTTTTTGGGGGGAGGAAACACTTTCCGCGTTGTTCCTGTACTCTTTTTTCCTAGAACCCTGGGTCAAAGCTTTATCTTTTATATTACCATTCTTATCAAGGTGATACATCCTCACACTGCTCATTTTTCAGATCTGCAAATTTTATCTGTAATTTGTGGAATAATTAAACAAGCGCTAAAAAAAAAAAAAAATTAAGCAGAAAAAAAAAAAAAAATATTTTTTTTTTAAAGTGTGTGTGTGTATTTGAAATGTCAATACAAGAAACACAACCTGAACCGATAACATTTAAAGAACATATATTTGATTTTTCGTTTCATCCTTCGAATGATATAGTAGCAGTTGGCTTAATAAACGGACAAGTACAATGGTACATTTAGAAAAGATGAGAAAAGTGTTACAGAATGTTAACCTCATTGTTTTTTTTTTTTTAGTTTTAATTATAGCCTTAAGCAAAACGAATTAGCTTGGTCTACTCAAGTATCTAAAAAGTCATTACGTGGTGTTGAATTCACTAATGATGGTGCTCATCTAATGTCTATTTCAAGAGATAAATCGATTCAAGCGCTGGACGTTTCAAACGGTCGATTATTATACAAGATACCCAAAGCTCACAAGTAAATATATAAATAGAAACCTCTCTTTAAAGAAACTAATTATTACTTTGAAAACAATAGATATCCTATTAATAAAATATGCAAACTAGATACTAATTTAACAGCAACCGGAGATGATGAAGGAATCGTAAAGGTAAAAAAAAAAAAAAATGGATAAAATAAATGGTAAAAAAAAAGGCTGAATGTTCTATTAGATTTGGGATATGAGAACATGTAAATCAATTGCAGAGTATAAGGTGCATGATGACTTTATATCGGATATGAATTATTGTAAATCCAGTCTATTAGTTGCAAGTGGAGATGGGTTACTTTCAATTCATGACACGAGACAGCTGAACCAAAAAGTGATGTTATCCGATGAAATTGATGATGAATTATTATCCATGACAGTAGTCAAGGTAAAAGATACATATGATATAAATAAAGTAAAGGTTTATTGATGACAATGATTCTATAGAATGGTGAGAGTGTAATTGCAGGATCGCAGAGTGGAGCATTATATATATGGGATTGGAATAAATGGGAAAAGACAACGAAATGGATAGGTCATCCTAGCTCAGTGGATGCGATATGTAAACTAGATGAAAGTGCAATTTGTACTGGAGCAAGTGATGGATTATTAAGGTTTATTTCTTTATTACCAAAAAAGTTTGAAGGTATCTTGGGTGATCATGGACAAGATTTTCCAATTGAATGTGTAAAGATGAAGAATAATTACTTGGCTAGTTGTGCACATGATTTACAGTTGAAGTTCTGGAATATTCAATTCTTATTTGAACAAGATCAAACTAAACGAAAGTACAGTGACGAAATTGATGATGATGATGATAATGGTGATTTACCCTTAATGAAACGAGCAAAGACACGTGGACAATTTTTTGAAAATATGTAATGCAAGACAAAAAACCCATCTGATGAAGATATAAAGATATCATCATTTAGAAAGGTTAAACTCCGGTTATGTACCCCCCCCCCCCAAAAAAAAAAAAATAATTAAAAAGCCCAAAAAAAAAAAAAAATTTCTTTTTTTTCTTTCTCTCTATAATACTTTTTTATATATAACTATGCCTGAACAACAACATAACAGTATGTATAAATTCTATCTATCAATTGTTTATTAACATTCATTGTTTATGAACATCAATTGTTTATTCACTTTAGAACTCGTCAATCAATCTGTCTTTCCTACAGCCAACACAACTAAATTCAATGTTGATGATATTGATTTAGATGGTTTATTAGAGCAAAACAAAATCTGGGCAAAATCCATTTTAGAGGAAGATCCCAACTTTTTCAAGAGAATTGCAACTATGCAACAACCCAAGATCCTTTGGATTGGTAAAGAAGAATACAAAAAAGTTAAAATTTTTTTTTTTTTATTAAAAAAACTTTCTTTCCCGTAGGTTGCTCCGATTCTCGTGTACCAGCCGTGAGTAAAATTTATTTATTTTGTTTGTTTGACTTTTACTAATTTTCTATTTAAGAATTCAATCTTACAACTTGGCCCTGGTGAAGTATTTGTTCATAGAAATATTGCTAATGTAGTAAGTCACTCAGATCTCAATTGTCTTTCCGTGTTACAATACGCTGTCGAGGTATTAAAAGTCGAACACATCATCGTTTGTGGTACAGTATCTAAATTAATATTAAAAAATCGGCCATTCAAAATATTTATCTCTTTCTTTCATCATAGGTCATTATAATTGTGGTGGTGTTGGTGCTGCACATGGACATGGTCAATACGGTCTTATCGATAATTGGCTTAGAAATATTAAAGATGTCTACAGACGTAAATATGACTTTTAATTTAATTTTTTTTAAAAAAAAAATTACTAACTTTCTCTTTTCTGTATCTAATAGTTCACAAGAGTGAATTAGAAGCAATTGAAGATAAAACTGCACGTCTTCATAAATTAATTGAGTTAAATGTAATTAACTCTGCTGAAAACGTTTGTCATTCTACTATTGTTCAAAATGCTTGGAAGAATGGTCAAAAATTAACTGTACATGCTTGGGCTTATGATATTGAATCTGGGTAAAATATTAAAAAATGATTTTTTTTTTTATTTTTATGTACTAATTTTTTAATAAAACACAGAACTGCAAAGAAGTTGGAATGGGCTGCTAGTAACGGTAACACACTTCAATCCATCTATGTCACACAAGAAAGTCAACGCTAAAAAAAGAATACCAAATAAAAACCCCATCTTTTTTTTAAAAGTACGCGATTTTTTTTTTTTTTTTTTTTTTTTTACTTTTTGAGACCATACTAAAATGAGTGGGGGTCAAAATCGGATAAACAATCATTCGCGCTCAAACAATAAAAGAAAAACCAGTTACTGTTCAAGGGATTTGTATGTGTGTACATACATTTACTATTTTAGCTTTTTTTTTTTTTCCCGTACAGTAAAGTGATGTTGTCAAAAAGTTAACTTTTCAACTTGACAACTTTTTTTTTTTGTTAAAAGATAATAATAATAATAAAGAAAAAAAGGAGTGGATTCGATCTTGTATATCGATAATTAACAATAAATTTTATGATGAGCAAGTCAAAAAAAAATATAAAAGCACATGGAAAATAAAAGGGGGCCAAAAAAAGAAAAAGAAAACAGAATTGATGTGTAGGAGGGTGGACAGACGTTTTTTATCTCCTTTGCTGGTAGATCCGATGTTCTTCTCTCTCCTCAAAAGTGTCAAACGGCTCCTATGAAATTAAAAATATGTCTGCTATATAAACACTACATGTCCTTTTTTTTTTTTTTTTTCTTTATCCTTCTTCTTTTCTATTATTACTTATTTTATTATTATGGACATTCTCGAACTTATTCACATTGAAACTCAACAAAATCAATCTAAACCTCATCAATGCAATATGCTCAACTGTAAAAAAGCTTTCGGTAATATATGACATTACACAACATTACTATTATCAAATTATTAAATTTTTATAATAGGAAGACGATCTGATTTAGCTAGACATTTACGTATCCATACCAACGAAAGGTAAAAAAAAAAAAAAAAAAAAAAAAAAAATTGTGACATATAATGTATACACTTATTAACAATAATAATATTAGACCTTATGTATGTCAGGAAGTTACTTGTGGTAAAAGCTTTATTCAACGTTCGGCATTAAAAGTTCATATGAGAACACATTCTGGTGAAAGACCTCATGTATGTGAATTTGAAGATTGTAAAAAGAATTTTAGTGATAGTTCTTCTTTAGCTCGTCACAGGTAAATAGTTATAAATGATCTCTCTCTCTCTCTCTCTCTCCTAACTTTTTGAATACAATAGACGTATTCATACTGGTAAAAGACCATATAAATGCCGACATGAGGGATGTAATAAAAGTTTTGCACGTAAAACGATCTTGACAACGCATCAAAAAGTATCGCATGGTTCTACTACAAAGAGAACAATGCTTCAATGGAAACCTTTTAATGATATACCTGAAATGTCGAACCCTAAACCTATACATACTCAATCATTTTCCCTATCTCCAACACTTCAGTGGAAACATCAATATCAATACCATCAACAGACAATTTCAGAACAAACAGAAGAAGAGGACACGGACGATTCTTCTACTACTTTTCCTTCTCCCATTGAAGATGATTTATCTTCTTTTTACTATCTTTCTCATAACCATAATACTTTACCGAAACTTTATACCAGTCAAGACTCTTACTTTACTTATTGTTAGTTATTCATTCGTTCATATTTTGCTAAAACTTTCCTTTTTTTTATAAGCATCATTATCATATGTCAATCATACATTCCTTTTTATTATTATTATTATGCTTTTATATATATACATTTATATTCTATTATGATTATATTATGCCTTTTTTTTTATGAACCATGTACATAATAAAATTATCTTTTTTTTTTCTTTTACATAATATATACTCATTGTTGTGCTAAGATATATATATTGACATCATCATCACCATTGTTATAAACCTACATTTTTTTTAAACTATTATTGATAGGAGAGGGTTTAATATGCCTCCTTTGATAAAAAAAAAAACACATTTCCTTTCCCCCCCCCCCCCCCCCCCACACACACACCCACCCCTCTCTCTCTTTTTTCTCTTTTCAGCTTACAATGGTACTATATACATACAGTGTATAATGCAAATCCTAGCACGAATCTGTATTGTCCCCTTTTTTTCTCTCATAATGGACACTTTAATTCAATCACTCGATAAAAACAACATGAAAAATAAGCAGGCTTATAAAACTGTTTATTATCTATCTCAAAAAATACGACATCAAATTGAACAATTAAAATCAAAAATTGATATAGAATCTCGTACATTTATTAGTAATAATGATGATGATGATGATCAATGGAAAGGTAAATATATTATAGAACTATAATAATTATGCAGTAAAAATAACAATTCAAATAGTTAAATCTTTACCAAAATTAAGTATCGATTCATCTGTTACTATTACGATGCATAATGATAAAAAATCGTCATCTGTTTATCTACAAACCGCATTTGATTCTGCTGTCGATCTCGCCATAAATAAGCCGTTACCCTCGATTCATCACAACAAAATAAAACATACACCCATTATCCATGTCAAGAAGGTGAGAATAATACATATATAAATATATATATATATAGTTATATTAACTAGTATGAACGAGTATAGAAGTATTGTGGTTTAAAAGGTAGATTTTTGACTCGTTCATACCAAATTCATGATATCGTGGTTTCTAGAACGATACTTCCTTATTCATCGGCATACTTTGTGAAACTATTTGCATCAAAAGATAAATTAACAGGAGTAGATAAAGCAGTACTAAAAATTACACTTACATCGAGTAACACAACAAATCTATTCATTATACCTGATACCCCTTTTACTTTTCATCATTTAAATACATTAACAAAATTACAAAAATCACAAGATTTGATTCAATTATCACTTGTTACAGATATTCAAGTTCAATCTGCACTCTTTAGTTGGTTAAATTACTATCAACTTCAACTACCTTCAATAGAATGTATCAGTCATGTATTAAGAGAAGATCTTAAAATATATATTGTATATACAATAAATAAATAATCTATTTTATTTTTTTCCCTTTTTATTTATTAAAAATTAACACCAAATCCAAAAGATCCCTTAATAGCTCTCCAATAATATCCAGACCAATTCGTTCTAGTCAATTCTTCTTCTCCAACTGGAATACCAGTTTGATGCATCTTTAATGTAACACTATCACTGCCTTGATCAAATTCTAATGTTACTTTAGAGAAATGTCCAGCAGGCCAAGATCTTAATCTCCAAGTTTGAACAATCTTTTTATCTGGTACCAATTCTAATATTTCTCCAGATACATTACCTCCAAAAAGTTCAAATTTAGTTCCAACTTCCTTGGATAACTTGACTGGTCCACGTGTCCAAACTTGTGCACGTTGAACATCAGTTAATGTCTCATAAAGTTCGTGTGCAGATGTTTGAAATTCGGTAGTTTCACTTAATGAAGTGGTATTCACCTTCTTGGCAGGTACTTCTGCAGTAGCATCAACCGTAGTACCAGAAGAACTACCAAACTTTGTACTAGATGAATGTTCCTTAGTAGTAGCGACTCGAGGAGGTGTAGGAGTACCCATCTTGTGAGATTCAATATAAACATCTTCACAGTTTTCCTTGATCATAGCATCAGAGAACTTTTCAAATTCTTTAATCAATAATGGAGTTAAACCCTTACGAACTACTTCCTTGATTGCTTGCTTGGCATTACTATCATCATTGATCGAGATTTCAAACTTTAAATATAATTATGTTAATATTATTTATTTATTACCACCTCTTTTTTTTTTTTTTTATTACTTACAACATAATCGTCAGAATCAGTATCATGAGCAATCTCGGGGATATGAATAGACCCTGTTACTTCTGTACCATCAGCAAGAGTACCTTTTCATTATATATATATATATATATATAAAAGTAGTATTAGCATATTTTGTACATGACATTTTTTTTTTTTAAAAAAAAAAAGAGTTACTTTACCACTCCAGTCAAGCTTCAAAACAACATCGTAAATGGTAATAATCTTTCCCTTTCTTTGGTTCAAGTCAACATCACCAGTACATTCAACCATCTTGGTAATGGTTGCTTTATTACCATTTCTTTCAGCCTCAAGACCAACAAGATGTTCAGTAAAGTAGTTTTGTGCCCACTTTAAACAATTCTTATTGACCCTAAATACACAAATATTTAAAAACTCAAAGTATCTACTATGTATTTTTTCTAAATATTTACCAGTGCCTAAAATAAAGTTTAGTAAATCAAAAAAAAAGAAGTTTTTTTTTTTTTTTTTTAATAAAAGCTTTACCAGTTGTTAACATTTTTCCAGTTAGACATTGTAATTTTTTTTTTCTTTCTTTCGCTTTCTTTATGAAAATAAAAAAGAAGAAGAAGGAAATAGAAGAAAAAGAAAAAATTACGCGAAATTATATTCAGAAAGTGTCAATCGAAATTCATAGAAAAATGTCAATCCGACAGTCACACGACGCAAAAGGCACCTTGAAGAGTGGTTATGTTTGCTGACAAGCAAAAATGTTTTACACTTTTTATTGAATGTTATGAATTTATGTGTTTTCACCAAGATAAGTAAAATTTATGGCGAGTATTTATAATTTTTACTTTTTGTTATTAATTTAACAACTCTTTTTTTTTAAAAAAAAAAAAAAACTGTTGCCTTGACGTGGTACAATTTTTTTATGCATTGTGGGATTTATTTAACAAATATTTTATTAGAGATTATAATAATACCTACAACACAGTTAATGATCATCTAATAGCCATTCATTACAAATCATAATAATTTGACATTTAACGTTTTCCTGGTTAATGGATTTTCGTTTTCACAAGCAACAAGAGTTATACTTGTTGTGAGTGATCTATATATGATTAGTTGCATTATTGGTGTATAAAGTACGTTTTATTTTTTATTAAATAAACCCTTTTGTAACCACTTTGGAACGGTTTTCGATTTAGGTTTGGATTCAGAAGTCGAAGAAGTACTAGATGAGGTGTTTGTTGTAGGTGTATTAGATTGTAAAGGCGAGACAGCCGCTAAATCTTGTCTAATATCAAGATATTCTTGCTTTAAATCGTTATCGCCTACATAAATAAATGTAAATATAATCAAAATGGATGAAGAGCACAATTCAAATTAATTACCTTTTTCGCCTTGTTCAATCCAACCAAATAAGACGTTTGAAGCAGGTGATAAACCTGCTTTGAAAAGAGTCAAAGTCGGCTCAATCAGTTTGGTACGTGGAGGTAAAC
>JAIXMQ010000150.1:0-27044 GCA_025716855.1 Pilaira anomala | reverse complement strand
ACCTTTAATGAATTAGTTCCAGAAAAAGAAAGAACCGCTATCAGAAGTATGGTACGCTATTATTACATAGGTAATGATAGCAGGATTTATAGAAAAAAAGATGATGTGTATGATAACAGAATTTTGGTAAAGGCTTCAGAAGTACGGAAGGTGCTGCAAAACGCTCATGATCACTCTGCCTATCAGGACACGCCGGAATCGCTAGGACATATTCGAATGTGAGTCGCAAGTACTATTGGCCAAACTGTTATGAAGATGTGCGCTCTTATGTACGGACGTGTAACCTTTGTCAAATACATTCAATGAAGAAAGTACCCGTAGTACCTATGACATCCATACCGGTGCCGCAAGATGGACCTATGACGGAGATAATAATTGATTTTTGTATATTACCTAATGTGCAATCGTTTGGAAGTTTTAGTTATGTATTAGTTATAATTGACATGTTTTCAGGATGGGTGGAGTGTCATCCATGCGTTACAGCAGCTCAAGCAGATATTACTGTAATGGGACTGTATGAGTGGATCTGTAGGTTTGGTATTCCTGCTGCAGTATATTGAGAATTAATGCGTGTTCCTGAGGCAGAAGCAGAAGCAGAAGCAGACCGTGAAGCAGAACGAGTAGCAGGACGAGAAAAAGAAGTAGAAGGAGAAGGAGAAGGAGAAGTCAAAACAGGGACAGAAATAGGAGAAGGGGAAATAGAAGGACGAGAAGCAAAAGCAGAAGAAGGAAGGGGACCTACACTTTCCATTTCCTATAAACATATACAGTCGGAGTGAATAAAGATATGGATTTTTTGTTTTTTAAAAATTATTCGAACTACATCGTTTAATTTCAAATGAATAAACTATATAATAAAATGTAGACTAAATTCATTGATATTTTAACACAAAGTAGCTTAAGAGTGTATTGATATAAAATAAAATTTATTTTAAAAAAGGTTAATATTTTGTGTGCCCACCCTTCGCTTCAATTACTGCCTTCAATCTACTCGGCATTGACTCAACAAGAACTCTTAAATAATTGACATCAATTGTCGCCCATTCTTCAATGAGGACTCTCTTTAAGTCATTCTTGTTATTAATGGAGCCTCTGCGTTTCGATATCAGGCTATCAAGCTTTGCCCAGATATTCTCAATAGGGTTGAGGTCTGGACTTTGTGCAGGCCAGAAATCAAATGGGTATATCTCCCATCTTGCCTTATACCAGGTGCCATAGCTGCCGACATGGCAAGGGGCATTATTCTCCTGAAAGATAAACTTTCTATTGGTATCCTCTTCAAGTTTGCGGAGATACGGGATGAAACTGGAGGATAAAATGTTAGCGTATCTTTCCTGGTTAACATTTTCATCTAAAATGACAAGAGGGCCGATACCACTAGCCCAAAAGCAACTCCAAATCATCACTGATCCCTTTCCAAACTTATGAGTTCCAATAATTTTGTCTTCCTGGTACCTCTCATCAGCCCGTCTAATTACTTTAGCACCTCCAT
This sequence comes from Pilaira anomala, assembly GCA_025716855.1. Taxonomy (NCBI): domain Eukaryota; kingdom Fungi; phylum Mucoromycota; class Mucoromycetes; order Mucorales; family Mucoraceae; genus Pilaira; species Pilaira anomala. Next base: position 25,552 of record JAIXMQ010000150.1, on the reverse strand, counting down.
CATTACCTGTAACCGTGAATCTCGATTCATCTGACCAGATGACAGATGCCCACTTGTCGAACGACCAATCAACTCTTTTTTTACACCATTCGAGTCGCTTTTTCATATGTTTAGGTGTTAAACTTGGTTTGCGTGCTGGTGTGTAAATTCCAAACCCATTTTCTACCAAATATTTTTTGAGAGTTTGAATATAGATATTGACACCTGCTTGAGCCAATAGTGCGTTATGAACCCGAAGTGGCTCAAAAGGAAAACTTTTCACACTTCGAACTATAGCTCTTGTGTCTCTATCAGAAACTTTTCTTGATCTTTCAGTACTTTTTTTTGGTATGGCAGTACCATTTTTCTTGATTCGCTCTATACAACCAAACACGGTTGAAGTATTGAGGTTCATTTTTCGTGCAATGTCCACAATCTTACAATTACCGAACTCATATGCACCCGAGATCTGACCGTATTGGTAATCGGTGAGATCCTTATACTTTTGGTGTTGTACGTTAGTGATGTCTTGCATTATTGAAGCGATCGTGTTTGGAAAAGTGGTTCAAACTTAATATAAAAGTAATAGACCTGTGGTGATCTAGCATAGTAAATAAAGCAGTAATGTGTTACATCCAGACACTGAGATTTAAATATCAAATAAAATAGGAAGTGCATGAAATCATAATAGTAACAATAAAAAGATAAAGAGGTGGTTTCCCACACTAAACATTAAAATCATAAAGATAGTGAATTCTCACACTAAAGTAGTGAGAAACATATAAATCTTACTAATAACATGCTGATATCTTTCTATTATGATAATATCACATCAATAACTCGTTAGTCTGTAAAATAAAGAATATAAATACCCTCTCAAATAATAGAATAGATAAAATCCTCCTACTCTTTTTACTCTAATAAACATATTGTAAACAGTCTCAAACTACTCTACTAGTTTTCCATATCTCTTTTATTACCAATCTATTCTATATCACAACAAGACCCTTACAATAAAAAAACTGAAATTTTAAAAAATCCATATCTTTATTCACTCCGACTGTATATATATATAAATTTGCCATAGGCTGTTAAACAATTGTTTAAATATCAAGATAAATAAATATGTATGCTCATACCACATGTCCGTCATCATAAGAGTAAGACGTAGTATTATTTACTACGTCCGCCAATCCCTTAGAGCTGCTATATATTAGCAGAATTAATTACCAGTACTCATATGTGTCAAGTTTTTATCTTTAAAAAAATTATTACCTCCCCATCAACGCAATCATTTCAGCCTTTTTGGCTCCCTCTTCACGCTTCTTTCTATCCTGGTAATACTTCTTATCAGCATACTTGGTGTAGACCCAATGAAGAAGACACCAATGGCCTTCACAACGGCTCAAATCAACTCCAAGACCCAATGCCCTAGTATGGCACAAGGAAAGCAACTCGTCCTTAAACCTGGGTAACAGTTCACCCCAACTTGGTGCACTGTTACGAAAAGTATCCTTAAAAACACCTGCAACTTTTGACTCTATCATATTGTTAAGCGTTACGTATAACGCATTAACGTCTTCACAAGGCGCAGTGACACAGGCGGGAAGTGCTTCCAAAATGTCAGCTTTTTGAAGCGCTTTAACGACCAACTTGCCAATTTCATTTCGGGCCATAGGTCTACCAATAACTTCAGCATTTGAGGTTGAAGTATTGCTTGGGGCTATGCCTTCAGAACGAGCATTAGAACTTACAAGTTCGAAAATTTTCTGCAGCAATTCGGACTGTTCTTTCATTTCCAAATCCTTTCTTTGCACATAATCCTCGAATGCCTGTTTCTGTTCTTTAATGTCGCGAGAAATCTCGGACAATAGGTTCATTGTTTTGCGGTTAGTATTGTTCATTTTGATCTTTGTAATAGTTAAAAGTGAATGTTTTGAAATTACCGTTAATTGCTTTGGCAGGTTTAAAAAGTTTTATTTTTTGCAATCAATTGTTTTGTTAAGTTTTTGCGGACCGGAATCCTAACCAATAAATCATTCTGCATTACAAGCCAATTAATCATCCTTGATTTATGTACAATCCCCTACAATAATTCGTGTCAAAAAAATTAATTTCCGATTTAATTTAAATAGTAAGGAATGGCATGTATTCATTCTTTTCTCACTTCTTAATCATTAAATCATTACAAAACTTTAGATATGACTGAAATAAAGAGTACCAAAAAAGCTTATATAAACGGATTGAGTAAAGGAGGGATGAAAGCTAAGGATATTGCAACTGAAGTAAATCTGCCGCTAGGCACCGTGTACCGAATTATTAGAGAAGGTTACACAGAAGACGAAGTACCTCGTGAACAAAAAAGAGGACGTCCCCCAAAGTTTTCAGATAGAGATATTAGATCAGTAGTTAACTATGCAAAGGGTCAAAGAAGAGCAACTTTGGCTGAAATTACGAATGAATGTAACATTGATGCTCACCCTAACACCATTCGCAAAATGTTAAAGAATGCAGGGTTTAACAATAGAATAGCGCGTATGAAGCCTTTCTTAATGCCAAGGCATATCGTCATGAGGAAGATATTTGCTAATGAGCATTTAGAATGGACACTTGATGACTGGAAGCAAGTAATTTGGACTGATGAATCAACCTTTGAATTGGGCAAAAATTATCGGCAAATTCGAGTATGGCGTAAGGTGAATGAAGAGTTTGATCAAGACTGTATAGGATCAACCTTCAAAAGTGGAAGAACTACAGTGATGGTATGGGGGGCTATAGCTCACGGTAAGAAGTCTGAGCTAGTAATTTTAGACAAGGGAAGGCGTACGGCGACTGATTTTGTTGATCAAGTGTATGAAGGTCCATTACTTGGATTTATGGATGGATTCACTGATCCTATTTTGATGGAGGACGGTGCCCCCATACATAGAGCAAAAACATCGCAGCTTTGGAGAGACGAGCATGACTTGCAGAAGCTTGTATGGCCTGCTCAATCACCGGATTTAAATCCTATTGAAAATTTATGGGCGATCATGAAAGATGCTGTACAAAAGTTACACAATCAGTCTGACACCACTGAGGACCTAATAAAAAATATCAAGGAAGCATGGGAGAACATTCCTATGGAAACTATTAACCATTTGGTTGAGAGTATGCCAGCACGGGTTGGCGCTTTAAGGGAAAATAAAGGGAAAAGCACCCGGTATTGATTACTCCTTCGTTGTATAATTTGTATCAAAATAAACCTATATTTTTTTTACATCTATTGAAAGCTATGAAGCGTATCTTTATTTTGTATACTTTGAAGTGCTGTTATTTAACTATTTTTTAAATGAAAGAGAAGAAAAAACAAAAAAAATCGATTTTTAATTCTTTGTTTTCGGTGATTTTGACATGAATTATTGTAGGGGATTGTACATAATTCAAATGTCAAGAATTTAATATTAATACAAAAACATTCTTTATATTCATAAATGAGTTTCTCATTAATTATTTAAATACCCAAGCTAATTTGACAAAATGGCTTTCTCGTTTACAGTGCATCTATTCTTAAATCGAAAATTTTTAGCCCTAGCTAATTTTTTTTTATAAAACTGTAAATTTACTACCAAAAAAAGTAATTTAATCATTTAGAATGAACATAGATCTTTTAAATTAGACCTGTTAAAGAGATGTATGAAAACAGAAATTTAATTTTGATAACAAAAAATTTCAAAATAAGTTGATAAAATATCGACTTAATGGCAGGGCCGACTCTAAAATGTCCGGCTATTTTGGCAAACAAAGTTCATATCAGAGCAGAAGCAACCAATGATATTGCAGTATGTGGTTACACCAATGTTTAAAATGTTACAGGAAAAGGCTTCAGATATAGACATCTACAAAACTGGGATTGAAGAAATTCTCCAAATCTTAAAATCACATGATTAACTTCATTTGATTAAAAAAAAAAATATTTACTCACATTATATGAGTTCAAACAAAAAATTTAAATGTGTTTTATTGGTTTAAACTATCAAAAGCTGTGAGAACTTCCTAAATTAGTAACTTTTTTATCTATAAACTGAGTTTAAACCCAAAAACTGGGAATGTCCGTTTTTTATAAAAATTCGTTATAAAAATAGATGCACTATAACTAAATCCTTTTCTCTCTTTTTTTTTTTTGTCCTAAGAACAAAGTTAATATATAAAAATTCCAAAAGAATGTCCTTCTTGTTTTCATAGAATCATAAATCGTGATATGAAAGCTCATTTGGATAAACACGAGCGACAAGACAATCAGCTACACGCTGAAAACAGTACTGTTGCCTTACCCAATTATAACATCCAGGCTTCTTCTCAGTACGAAGAAAACTCCAACAGAAATATGAATTGTGATTTCAACCTTAGTCCTGAAAATGATACCGCACCTTCCACGTATATTCTTCCAACCTCTTCGAATGAGTATGAAAGAAGTGAATCGTTTCATCAATTATGCCGTAATAACTCGGTCAGCAGCAATATTGCCGACCAGTTTATCAAATGGGTTAACAGGGACAGATTAGTAAATCCATGTAATTATACAATCTTTTTATAACGTAACGGTGTTATTGACGATGGGTAAAAATGTTTAGGTCCTCCTAAAAATGAGATTTTAAGTATAAGCCGAGTAAACACCCTCTACAGAAATAATTCGCCATTTAGACCCACTTCTGTAAATATCTGTATCAAAGCATGCCAAGCATTTACAAGCCCGGATGAAGTGGAGTGCTCGTTTTGCTCCAATTCAAATACGTAGAGGGAGAAAACGGGCAATATATAGTAGACAAGCACGGAGAAAAGATAGCAAGGAGAACCCATCGACAGTTGCCAGTAGCACCACAACTTGTGCATCTATCTTCACAAATCCTAACATGATCAAAGCTATCATTGGTAACAGCTTCATCCAAAATAATTCTTCTGTTATTAAAACCATATTTACGCAATCCTTGTTTACCCACATCAAGAATCAAAATATAATCAGTGGTCAACACGATTTGTTCCTATCACTTTACACCGATGGGTGGAGAAAAGCTCACCATTGTCATGCTACATATACTAAATCTTCCCGAATATAAAAGGTATTTATACAGCAATCTAAATTTAATTTTAAGTACAAATAAAAAGCTAAAAAAAAAAAAAAAAAAAAAAAAAAAAAAAAAAAAAAAATTTTAGAGTCAAACCAGAAAATATCATTGATGTCGCCTGTGTACCCAAAACCAAAAACTTGCAAAGCTTTCTAGTACCTATGATTAAAGAGTTAGAAGATCTTTCTAAAAACGGTATTGTAGTAGAATTTGGAGATATGAAGTATCGTTTGAAGGTTCATTTATTTGGCTCTTATGGGGATATTCCTTCCGTTTCTGAGGTAAACTCCCTCAAGGGTCATAACTCGAACTATGGCTGTAGATTTTGCACTATCAGAGGCAAACAGGTTTCAAGAACAATGAGTTTTGGAAATGCCACCAATCCGCCAGATGACCCAATTAGAAAAAGAACTATTGAAGATTTCAAAAACGGCGACGTAGTTCATGGAATTAAAAATCCATCAATTTTTCGAGATCTGCCAAGTTATCTTACTCCTTCGTTCATGGGTATTGACAAATTTCACTTACTTTCACTCAATCTTGCCAGGATGATACGTGATTTGTTTTGTGAAAAAAAACTGAAAACCATTTTGCATTTGAAGCCTAAATATCAACTTGACGTGGCTGTAAACATTAAGAATCAAGGTCGTATGTTGCCATCAATTTTTGAAGGTGATATAAAGGACGTTATTACAAATTTGACAAATGCAAGAAGTGTAGATTTAATGGTGTTTTTAAAATACATAGCTCCAACACTGATGGTTGAAGCACTTCAACATCAAGAATCTAAATTACCTCGAAACAAGCAAAGAAAAGAAGAATTAAGACAAGCAGTAAAAGCTTTAAATGCTATTTCAAAAGTTTGTTCGATCGCCACACAACATGAAATTTCAATTGAAGAATTATCTGAGCTCGATGAATTGATAATTGTTTGGCAAAACTTCTTGAAAGATAAAATGCCTGGTAATGTTTTCTCTATCAACCAGCATTATTTTTCACATCTTTCTGATGTTATTAAAGAGGTTGGCCCCTTACCTCAGGTTAGCTGCAGAAGTATGGAACGAAGAATCGGAAGAATTAAAGCAAAAATTAACTCAAATACGTATCCGGAAAAGAATGCGGAAAATACTTTTATTAACGAAGCATACCGTAATTATCAAAAACGATGCTCTAATGCTACTACTGTTGCCGAGGACGAATATGATGATAGCAAGATTCTTGAATTTGTCGAAGATGATTTCAAGTACAAACAAAGTGTTCACGAATATGAACACCTAAATCTTGGTTCTGCTTTGTCTTCTTGGTGGGATATTGATGAAAAAAACTTACAAAAAGATGTACTGGTTGCAAGTTCGCTTCATACCAGCAACAAACGCGACTTTTGACAGCGATTTGAAGACAACAAGTAGAAAAGTCAAACTTGCAAGATACTCTTTGGTAAGGCTTACTTCAAACGTAGATGAGAAATATTACGAAGAAGTTTCTTATCTTTGTAAAACTCTTCTGTTGTTTAAGCACGTCCAAGACGGTAAAGAAGCAATGATTGCTGTGGTACAAATATTCGTGAATGTGGAAGTTAATGAAGGCAATATTCCATATTGTAATACACACGAGGCAGCAAACCGTTCAGAACTATCAAGTAAAACCATCATTCAGATGGTTCCTATAACTGATCTGGTAAAACCTGTAGCAGCACTTATTTCAAAAATACATCATAAAGGTAGAATGTACTTTTTTTGGCCAGATATGTCAAGATCTTCTATTGAAGTTGGCCATTATGATTATTTTGCAGACACTCCTTTCTCTCCCTAAACCTTCATCGTATTATATGTTCATTATGTTAATTATGTTTTTTTTATGTCTTATTTATTATTGCTATCTTATGCCCTTATGCCTTATTTATTATTATTAGTTCCATACTTTATTTATTGTTATTATTTTATGCCCTTATGCCTTTATGCCCTTTTTTCTTTTTAATTTTTTTTTTCAATTTATTTTTTTTCAATTTATTTTTTTTCAATTTATTTTTTTTTCAATTTTTTTTATGTGTTATTTCCAAATAAAAATTATGAAGTAAAACATTCAATGCAAATTCAGTGCAAATTCAGTGCAAATTCAGATATTCAGGGTTTTGAATCACATTTTCAGGGATTATTCAGGTTTTTTTCAGGAATTACGATCGGTTTCAGGGTTTTTTTATTCACCGTGTGATAGTTGAAAAATATATTGAAGAAGAACATAACGAAGAAATGATGAAGCTGATTGAGAAAAGATTAGATGAAATAATTCTGTTGAATGATAATATCTTACCTGAAGCGGTAAAGAAACAAGTAAAAATCAAAGAAACTCAAGCTGCCAATTATGATAGAGAGAAGAAAAGCAAGCCAAGAGCGTTTAGAATAGGTGACCAAGTCTTGATCGTTAATCATACTTTAGGGGATGTCGAAAAAATATATTTAGAGAGCAGCTGGATAGGTCCGTACAGAGTTGAAAAGAAGTTGCCTAATAACGTGTACATGGTGTCAGATGGACATTTGCTAGTTGTCAGTCTAATACATGTCAATGATATGAAATTGTATTTGAACCGTCCCAAAGATAATTATGTCTACCGGAAGTGGGTTATGAAGGGAGAGAAGCAAAAAGTCGGTACTAGTGAAGATAGTAATATTGAAATTCAAACATATGAAGATGATAGCAGCTCAAATTCGTTTATACTTAAGAAGAGACGACGTGCCTAGCCCTTCTGAAGTAGGATCTTGGTAGATCAAGTAATTTAGCAAAGAATGCAAGACGTTGGGCACGTGAGGCGGGAGCATAAATATTGGCAATAATAATCGGAGGAAAGTGAGCGTTAGTATGGGTAACTTTACAAATGATAGTACGGTCATCTATATTGATATCTAAGGAATGTAGAGTGAGCAAAGGATTCAATGATACGATCCCACAATGGGGAGTCCATATAGAGGAATTGGTTTGAAATTGCATGTTCAGACGGTCATGAACCGAAGGAACAGCGTGGGTTTCTTGAAAGCATAGGATGTCATGTTGAAAGGAACGTAGGAATTTAATGAAAAGAGTACTTTGAGATGGATCAGATAATTTGCTAAGACCACGGCCGTTAAGAGAACCTATCTTTAAAATTGATTTAATGTTAGAGGGGGTATTGGGTGTAGAAGTATGTTGTGGCATAAAATTATTTTCATATTGGGTGATACCGTCAGTGGTACTCATTAAAGAAAGGGGGCTGAAGACTCGTCAGCTCGAGAGGAAGTAATTGGTGGCTGGAATTGGGTAGTGATATCATTCATTTGAGTGTCGCTATCAATTATATTGTGTGTGTTGACAATTGAGGAATCTTGTTTATGAAAAATAGTATCGTATTGGGTCTTGGTAATCCATTGTTTCTGAAAACAGAAATCTCGAGCAATGGCCAATTGACAATGTGGATGGTGAATGCGAGTTATGATGTATTGTAAGCGATCTTGGTGAAGGCGGAGGGCTTCAGAAGTCAAGGTTTCAAAAAAAGCATCCTTATATTTAGGATCACGGAGATGCTTAGTATCTAAAGGATTAAAGTCAGTAATAGGTGAAATGTTATGGTTATTAAAATTAGAAAGAAAAGTAGAGACATGATCATTATGAACCAAGAAGGCAGCTACATGTCGATCTGGGTAATGAATATTGAGAACACGACTGTTTTGAATTCCTAAAGCAGCTAAACGGTTACGCATGACCGAGATCTTCTCACGGCCACGATTGGGTAGATAAATTAATTGGAATCCTTGGGTTTCCGAAACAGGTAAAAAACCACGGGCTGCAGCTTGGCGAGATTCAGGAACATCACTAGTGAATTTAAGAGCTTTCTTTTTTGATATACGGCGAGAAGGGGTAGCTTTACTAGCTACTTGCGCATAAGAAGAGGCAGAAGAATTGCTGACTAGAGAACTATTGGGTAAGGCGGGAAATTGGTCGTCTGGACGACGAGTCATAATAACTGTGGGGGAAGGCTGAGTAGTTGGAGTGGTATTATGACTTTCCAATTCCTTAATACGTTGAAGAGCAGCATCCAGGGCAGACTGTAACTCGGCATTACGTTGAATTAAGTAGTTCATTTCTTTGATCTGTTGTGAATGTTCGTTGACTCGGGAATAGAGGTCTTGTACCCAAGAAGGTACAGCTGGATGCGTGTTGAAATCTTGATACTCTGGAATTAGAGGTTCAAGGGACTGGATAATGCGAGAAGTGGCTACAGGCAAAGTATCAGTGTTATTCATCATTTTGTTGGGTCTAGAGCGTAAACAATACGTAGGAGGTTGGCTTAAATTGGGTGCTCCAATGGAGGAGAAATGTCGTTTAGTGGACTGAGAAGTACCTAAAGGGGTAGGTAGCTTAAAGTGATACGATTCGAAGGAACGAGTCTCTTGGATGTGACAGTTTTCTGAGGCAAAAGTGTAGTAGTAGTCGAGGATGGAGGATCGTTGTCTGTTTTAGAAGTCAATGTAATGTTGAATGAGGTGTGTTGAGTTTGTGAGTTTTTCTGTTATCGTTTATGGTATGTGTGTTCTGGGTTTGAAAGGTCCCAAAAAACAAATAAGCGGAAGAAAAGTGACAAGTTTAATAAAGAAAACTTATTTTACAAAAAAAAATTAAAATGATATGGGTATACGGCCTCTTCTATTTTCACTCAAAAACTCTTATCTACATTTTTTTTCTACACTTACTAAGCAGTGTAAACTTTTTTTTTTTCTTTTTTTTTTTCTCTTTATTCGTTTGTCATATCAGAAGAAGCCGTTTTAGTGATCTTTCTCTTTGTATATACTAATAGAATAAGTCTAAACGTAACTTATTTCAGTGGTTTTAGAAACATTCTTTCTTTTAAGAGTGTTATCTGAACCCACAATCAACATGAATAAAAAGGCATACATCTTTAGGCTTTAAAGCTATAGAGAACCATACTTTTTTTTTTATCTTAAGTCATCTCGTCAATAAAGAACTCTTATTCATAAGAGATATATATTGGTGGACCTTAAACAATTAGCGAGTGAAACATATCTATCTTTATAAGAATTGATAATCATTACTTGTGTTCCGTTGATCATCTTCGTCTATTACACATTATATATACTTCGTATATTGTTAGTGACCTTTAGACCTAAACTCAACATTTTTTAAAAGAGAAACATTCCTATTTTATATAAGAATACATCTTTTTTTTTTCTGCTCAATTGAATTCTTTACTTCTTCGTAATTTAAAGATAATTTTTGACAACCTCTACATTTCCCTCATCTAAATCCCGCTTTTTTATTTAAATCTTGGTTCGCAACCTTAAAGAGTGGTGCTCATTTTTTTCTTACTTCAATAAAGAACACCCTCACGGTGGTATTTGAGTTTCCTCAATCGTTAACATTAAAATATAATAAGCAGGTCATCAAAATGAAGCTGTATTTGAGTAAGTCGTATTGTTTTTTTTTAAAAAAAAAAAAAAAAAAAAAAAAAATTAGTCTGTTTTTTATAGTTAACAATGCGTTGCATTGAGACCGATAGGTATGGCATAGGTGAGCTACCACCTCGAGCGTTGAATGAATTCTCAATGCAATAATCGATTGTTGTTGAACACGTTGTTGAATTAACACATCGTTGCATTGAATATTCTATCTCTATCTGCAGCTAAGCTTAGGGCAGCATATACACTAATTATACCTATAATTGGTGGGAATACTAACATGCATACATTCGGTTATATTGAAAACGCTTACATCAATTGCTTATCAACAAGCTAGATCCACTGAGTCAATGAACTTTTAGATGAAGTTCGTAGGAGTTTTATCCTTCAAGAAGATGGGGCTATTAACCATTCTGATTAATACACAATCTGGTGGAAAAGTGAAGAGATAAAAAAAAAATTGAGTACTAACTCGCACAAAATCCTGATCTGAACCCGATTGAAAAAGCTTGGATTTTTCATAATTTAGTTATTATAATGCTTATGTCAATAAGGAGTTTGATATAAAACTTATGTTATTAGAGACGACAGGTCCATTTGCACTGGATGATGTATAAATTGTGGTGCAGCTGTCCATATAAAGGCCTCCTATGACTTATCGTAAATGGCACCGAAAGTTGCCTATTGCAATTAACATGCCAATGCTGATGTTTTCAAGAAGCTTGAAGTCTATTTTATCCACGCTGGTGTAAGATATTCATTGTTACATATCACCGCTATTTGAATTATTCAAGGAAATAAAAAGCCGCAGAAAAAAAATCTGGTTTTCTCCTTTTTTTTTTTTTTATTGACAACTATTATATAAACAAGTTATAAACATGACACCAGAAGAACGTAAAATAGTAAAAGATTCAATACCCGAAGCTTCCATTGTTGATGCGCGTAAAGAAAATATTGAACCAAGACGAGAAGGACGTAGTATGTCTAGTCTAGCTAGGACACTTTTAATGGATACAGTAGAACGAGAACGAACTATTGTAGAAGGAAAAGCGAGATTTGAAGAAAAGTTAGATAAGTTGGAAGATCTTGATGATCCCTTACAAGTGTTTTTAGATCAGATTACTTGGACGATTGAAATGTTTCCGGAAGGGTCCATTGAGGATGACCTTATGATACTATTACATGACGCGACCAGTCGATATAAATCAAAAAAGTTATATAGACAAGACCCAAGGTATTTGAAATTATGGACCGAATATGCTCATTGGGTCGAAAAACCTGAGGAAATCTTTATATTACTTTTTCAACATGGTATTGGAACCGAATTAGCACTGTTATATGAAGAATATGCTTCGCTTTTAGAAACTTTAGAACGGTAAAATATATTAATTGTTTGTAAATATATATATATATGTATGTATGTATGTATTCATTGTCCCTTTTTTATTAGGTACGATGATGCGTTCCGAGTATATGAGTTAGGAATTGAATCAGAGGCACATCCAGTAAGAAGATTAGTAAGAAGTTATGAGGAATCTAAAAAATCACTTGCAGAACGTCAACGTCAAGGATTACTAAAACAAAAGGAGGAGGATGAAGCAAGAAGACGAATGTATGAAATGAGGGCAAATAATCGTACATTATTAGGAGAAAAAACAGATGCACGATCCAAAACATCCTTTTCAGCGAACGTATTTCCAAATGTACAATCAAATCTTGGATTACCATCTAGATCCAGTTCAACTTCTTTTGGAAATGATAGGTCTAGTATTCCAGCAACAAGTAATAGCTCTTCATCTGCATCTACCTCGAAAATTAGTGTATATCAAGATGCAGAATCATCATCATCATCATCATCAACCTCAAGCCGTCGAACATTATCCACCCTTTCTCAACGTAACAGTGCTTCACAAAAATCTGCAAGCCAATTTAAACGTACTGGATCTTTATCATCACAGTTTGAAAACAGAATTTCAGCAGAAAAATTTGAAGATGTAACAATACCACAGGCCGAAACTAGATATCAAACACCTACAGACTCATTTAAAGTACATGTAGATTCAAAAGAGCAGGAACCTGTGCGCGGATTAGAAAGAAATAATTCAAGTTTATTATCGGAAACATCTGGAGAAGAGTCACGAGTATCTAGACTTCGTAAGCATCCAATAGAAGAGTTAGAAGGGACTTACGTAAAGCGATCTAGAGTCGACAATCGTAGCGAAACGGATATAAAGCATGCGAAAAGAATGGAGGATCATTTTAAAAGACAGCGTATGTTATATTTGGTAAATAGAGATTCGAAAGATAGAGAGGAAGTGATCACAGTCTTAAAAACTACACATTCTGGTACAAGCTTTGAAGAAGAAAGAGCGATTGCATTAGGTATCCCATATAAAGAGAAACCGAAAGATGAAGAAGAAGAAGAGGAGGCACTTTCTGGTAAGTCATTTTTTGTTATTTTTATATTATATTGAATAAAAATGCCTCTCTCTTAATTTTTTTGTTTTTGTTAGGGTTCGCACATCACTATAAAATGAATAAAGTGACAGTACCAGATGTAGGATTTACAACAGAAACTCGATTAGCTGTAGGTTCTATGAAAAAACTGTTATATTCTGATGATATAAATGAAGAAGAAGAGAAGGATTTGACCTGGACAAATCCTATTCAACATTTAAACCTTCCAAAGTACACCACCAGAAGAAAATATGGTAGTGACGATTAAATAAACAAAATAGTTTTTTTTTTTTTTTTCCTTTGGGAACAGAATGTGATTTTTTTTTCTTTAGTTTTTTCTTGGTTTTTTGTTTTTTAAAAGGAAGTGAATAAAAGTTGGATGATTTTAATGTTAAAAAAATGACTGAATCGTTTGTTTATACATGTATGTTATATATATATATATATATATACATTAGACATAAATAATAAAATTAAAATTGTTTATTTACAGAAAGATGGAACAAAAGAAACGTATCACAATCATCAGTTCCGATCAACTTTAAGTGTGTAGGACAACCCGTAAGAATAAAAAGTGCTACTATGTTATTGTATTTGATGAATGACCGTAACTATTGTGTTCTTTCACGTGGATCAAAATGCTACGATGAAACTCCCTTGCTCTTTTGTATTTAAACGTTTCCCCTTCTTTTCTCTCTCTCTCTCTCTCTCTCTCTCTCTCTCTCTTTTTTTTTTTTTTTTTCTTTCTTCCATAATCTAAAATATAGGAAAATGACAACTTTAATGTCACTCGTAATAAATAATGCAGATAGGTTACCTATTGTAGGATCACCTATTGGGCAAGCAACAACATGGTATCATCGCAAAAGTAATAGTAGTGAAGCTATATGTGAAATACCACCACCACCTTATGAAAAAGAACCGGTTCATTCTCGACTTACACAAATATCAGATTATGTATGGAAACGGGCCAGTTTCAGTAGTACACAATCGACGCCGCCAGTAATTACAACGGAAGAAGTAATAACAAGAAGATTAATCGATAATAAGCAAGTAGATGAAGGTATCTCATTATTACAGATGGCAACACAAATGAATCAAGATATTACTGGTAAACATAATCAAATGTCTATTGATCTCTATATGATGGGATTAGATAAAATATTAGGGTCAATTCCAAGTAAGTTTTTTTTTATACACAGTTACACATATCCATTGATCATTCAATAACATTTGTCTATAAACAGTTGATTCAAATTCAGCCATCAAGACAATTTTACAAAATAAGCTTTCCGAGTTTAAGCAAAGGAATGGGCTGGTATTTACAGAAGATTTAAATTTAAAGAAAAGTTTAAGTGAACAAGAACAAAAGGAAGCTTTAGGAGGTCTTTCTAGCCTTGTGATTCAAGCAGCTGTTCTTAGTGCTATTGCTATTAAAAAGAGTCCACTTCCAGGTAGTTACATAAAAATTATCTGGCTTATTTAGTAAAACACGTATACTCACATGATTTTTTTTTTTTTTTTTTTATAGGTATCATGGCTAGAATATTTGGAATAGCAAAAAATGGAATTATAAAGATTGATGAAACTTGTTCTATCCGTGAAAGAACTTTAAATATTACATCTGCTGGTCTTACTAAAGCAATCGAATTAGATCAATACTATGAAGTACATCAATTCTTTGCCGAAGTATTTTATACGGGTTGTACCGCAGTATTAAAAGCAGGCATTGCTTTTGCAGAAGAAGAAGAAAAAGAACCAGAACAAACTTTATAAAAAAAAAAAGGTCACTTTTTTTTTTTTGCCTATAAAATTTTAATTCCTCCTTATATATTATCTCTCTCCTTTTTTAAAAATAAAATAAAATTATGGATGATATGTATCAATATGCTGCTTCGGCAGTAGATAGTAATAATAAAGAAACAAATAAGGTGCCTGAAGAAGACGACGTTATTATTAAAGCATTTTCAAATATTGGGTGGGGTAAAAAATGGACTAGTTTAGTCGATACTGTAAAGAAACAGGTATATATGTATATATACATGCTTTGCTGCAAATAGAAAATTAAGTTTATTATACTTTATAGAGTGAAGCCTTTGTAGAAGGTACTAAAAAAGATTTTCAAGAGATTGCTCAAGTATTGATAGAAGATGATGAAAGTAATGAGGAAGCAAGTGCTAGTGCTAGTAGAGAAATTGACCTCAACCCGATGGACGCTATTCGTGAGAATCTTGCAAGAATCAATACAGTTAATTTTTCTAGTTTACGTGATGGTTTAACACATACTTTAAACCAAAATTTACCTGGTCAAATTCAATCGGTTCGCTTACCAGAGAATATGGATTTAGCTCAGTTAAAAGAAGGTTTATTGAATGGAACACGGTCTGCTGAACAATATCTTCAGAATTTTGGAACAGATGTTATTACAGCTTTAAAGAATACGGTGACTGTATTAGAACCTGAGCAAGAAAAGGAATTAACAACAGTAACGGATATTAATCGTAGTCAATCACCACGTATTTTGTATGTTGAAAAAAAATATCAAAATGAAATATGTATATTCATGTATTTGTTATATTTATATATATAAACATATATATAGTGCTAGTCGTAAAGAAGCTTTGATATCAAAAATGCAAACAAATGAAAACACATACTTAGCTGATCCAGTATTATCAATAACGACTGAACAAGAAAAGAAAGTGTTAGAGACATTTAATGCTAGTTTTAAGATTGAAGAATATACAGAAGAAATTGCACAATTATTAAATGATTACCCAGAGCTTCGATCCACCATGGATAATCTTGGTAAAAGTCCTGGTATTTTTTATTATCATTATTATTATTTTCTAACAAATATGCGTAAAATAGTACCTGTTCAAGTGAGTTATAAATTATTTTGGCAAAGATATTTTTATCATGCGTGGAAGATTGAACAAGATGAACAAAAGAGACAGATGATTGTTCAAAGAGTAGCAGAAGACGAAGATGAAGGGGACTTTAAATGGGATTCAGATGAAGAAGAAAGCAGTAATACAACATTACCCGTTGTTGCAAGTAGTACATCTACAGAAACCATTACAAAAAAGGATATGAAACAATCAAGTAGAACATCAGAAGATACAGATGAATTTAGTAATATTTCTGAACCTGTTGATTCTCCACCATTAAAGTCTTCACAAACAACTGAAGATGAATGGGTTAAAGCTGAAAAGAAAAAGTCTGATGATGATGATGATAGTGATAGTGATTGGGAATAACTTCTTGTTTGTAGGGAGACCAAAGGTCTCGGTTTTTATTAGTGAATTATAAAATAGTCACAACAGTGTTTCTGGTTGGGAATAATTTCTTTTTTTGCATGAACTAAAAAATTACTGTATTTTCACCGGTAATTGAGAAATAGTGAGTGAATTTTTGAGAAAATTTAAACACAGTTATTGAGAAAAGTTGACTGCTATTTTTGGAAAAAGTTCAATACTATTTTTGGAAATCTTTTGTAAAAGTATCCTTCCCCTTTTGATTTCTTTTTTTTTTTAATATGAATAATAATATGGATTTCGAATACTTATCATTCCATGAACAAGACAATTCTGATGAACTAACAGGAGAAGTAACTGTTAGCTTAATGTCGATGATGAGAGCGAAATACGAGTATGGCCCTGCTGCCATGGAAATCGACGAAGACTTAACTGAAGAGTTCTCTCATGAAGAAACAGATACGACAATAGAGCAACCCAATGAAAAATGTGACGAGAAAGAAAGCTCAAGCAGTGAAACTGCTACTAAGGACAAAATTGAAGAGTTTGTTAGTACTTTAGTAGAAAAGAGAAACTTAAAAAAAGAAAGAAGTACATACCGTAGTTATAATACGGATCAAATATCGCGGTTCTTAGCCCTAGTTACAGAACAAGTATCTGTAAAAGATGCAGCATTAGATGCTGGTATAACAATAAGTACTGCATATCGTTTTAAGAAACAATGGGAAGAGCTTGGGACCGTGCCTTTAGCCAAAAAAAGAGGGCCTAGTAAAGGTACAGGTGCAATTCTGACCGAGGCACATAGTCTTTTTATTATTAGTATCGTTGATAGTTATGCCCCCACAACTCTGGAGCAAATGAGATACAGTCTTTTAGAAGCATATCCAGAACTTAAAATCAGTAAAACAGCCTTCTATAACCATGTTCGTCAGCACTGCGTACTGAGTTTTAAGAAACTTGAAAAGCTTCCCGAAAAGCGAAACTCAGAAGAAGTCAAACTCAAAAGACGAGAAGCAGTTCTGGAATGGATGGGAACCAAAGATATAGACTTTGAAAAAAATTGTGTTTTCCTCGATGAAGCAGGTTTCAATCTTCATATAAGTCGTTCTCGAGGCTGGTCAAAGAAAGGGAAACCTGCTAAATCAATTGTTCCTACTTCTCGAGGTACTTCCATTACAATCTTGGGAGCTATATCGGCTCAAGGGGTAATTGATATATCTCTTCGAAAACCGATTACAGTGGCAGGTAGTAAAAAAAGAAAAGCTGACGGGACTGTTGTAACAACAACAGCTAGAATTGGAACTAGAACAGAGCATTACTTAGGTTACTTGAGTAATGTAATGGATGTTTTAGATAAGAACAATCTGAAAGGGCATTATATCGTTATGGATAATGCTCCTATTCATAAGCCGGCAACAGTAAGAAAATCCATTGAAGATAGAGGCTATAAATGTCTATATCTCCCACCCTATTCGCCTTTCTTAAACCCAATAGAAGAGTTTTGGTCGAAGGTAAAATTTGGCGTGAAGAGAGAAGCCTTTGACAACGGGGACACATTGACTCCTAGAATTCTTAAGGCATGCTCAGAAGTGACTCTTAAAGATTGTCAAGGCTGGATTAGACATTCTGTATCATTCTTTGAACGTTGTTTAGCTATGGAAGAAAAACTTTGATCCCTAAATTTTCTCAATTAAATAAAAAGATTTTTTCCAAAAATAGTATTGAACTTTTTCCAAAAATAGCAGCCAACTTTTCTCAATAACTGTGTTTAAATTTTCTCAAAAATTCACTCACTATTTCTCAATTACCGGTGAAAATACAGTACTTTATACACTCCGTCTTTTTTTTTTTTTTTTTTTTTCTCTTGTATTTATATATACAATATGAGCTCTGTTGTTACTGAAGAACATGTTCAATATTGTTTCAAAGTGCTTATTGCTCATTTAAAGAAAGAACCTTATCCTGAACCAACCTTTAAAAATGATAGATAGTAAGTAATGTCATCTCGCGTACAAATATATACATGAATAACATTTCTTGTAGTCCCTTGTTTGTAACTTGGCATAAAAAGTCTGCTGATGGTACAAGTCATCTAAGAGGGTGCATTGGTAACTTTAAACCTCTTTCTTTACGCGAAGGTTTAAAAAAATACGCCTTGATAAGGTAACTACGATAGATGTAATAAAGATAAAATAATTAACAAAAAAGATATATACAGTGCTTTACAAGATCATCGGTTTAGTCCAATACGATTAAATGAAATACCGAGTTTGACATGTGCTGTATCTCTATTAACTAACTTTGAGGTAGCAAAAGATTATCTTGATTGGGAAGTAGGTAAACATGGGATTTGGATTGAATTTATTCAGATTGATGGAACAAAGGAAACTGCAACTTATTTACCTGAAGTCATGGCAGAACAACATTGGACAAAAGAAGAAGCAATTGCATCTTTACTTCGAAAGGGTGAATTTGTTGGAAATATTACAAAAGATTATTGTTTAAACTCGATTGTGTTAACAAGATATCAATCAAAAAAATTAGAAATGCCTTACGAAGGTATTATTTAAATAAATAAATCATTTATTATATGAAGTAATAAGGTACAGAGAAATGATGGGATGAATATATAAATATGTTTGTGTGTGTGTGCGTGTGTGTGTGTATATATAATTTTTTTAAAAGTGCATTTTAAAAGAGTGTGCGCCACCTGCACCACCACCAGGAAAACCTCCTCCGAATGGGAAACCATTTTGGAAATTAAATCCTCCTTGTTGGTATTGGAAAGGTTGTCCACCATGACCACCACTGTTATTACCTTGATCAGGATCATAAGGATCAAATCCGTTATCATATTGTTGACGTTTATCTATATATAAAATGTATAATGTACAATAAGTAAATATGTATTATATATATATATATATATATATATTATAATTTACCGGCATCACTTAAAACTTCATAAGCTTGGTTAATATCAGCCATCTTTCTTTCTACATGCTCCTTTTCAAGATCACCACTGTATTTATCAGGATGCCATTCATGAGCCTTCTTACGATATGCCTTTTTAATTTCTCGACTATCAGCATTTGGAGATACATCCAAGATCTTGTAATAATCTCTCTTTTTAGAAAGTTTCAACTTTTGTTGAGCTTGTTGTAATAATTGTCTAACTTTATTTTCACGTCCACCAGAAATTTCATTTGCTTTTTCTAAATCACGTACAGCAGCTTCAAATTCTTTACGATTTAATAAAACCTGACCACGATAAGTTAAAGCGTCAACATCATCCTGTTCAATGTCCAAGACTAAAGAGCACCATTTTTCAATTTTATCATCATCCTTTTCCTTTTGTTCTGCATACAACTTGCAAGCTAATTGATAACAAGTCAAGTGTAATCTCTTGGGTATTTTTTTACCAGTTGAATCCAATTGCTTCTCTAATTCGATAAGATCTGAATCAATCTCAGTTAAAAGACCTTGTCTATTTGCAGTTCCAATCAAGTTATTAGAAGCTGTTGCATATTTCTTTGATTCGATATCATTTTCAATCTTTTTCAATTCCTTTGTTAATTTTTTAATACGGCGAAATAATTTCTTGCATTCTTTTTGTTCGGGATCATAATGCAAACATTGTTTGACGTGTGTCAATGCTCCTTGTGGTTCATTTAATGCAAAAAAGTTGATTTTTGATAATAAAATCAAAATTTCTGGATCGGAAGGGTTTAACTGAGCGACACGACTTTTTTTTTAAAAAAAGTTTAGTAGAAAGTCCCGTCGTTACAAATTTCATTCTACTTACGCAAAATCACCAGCAGCTTCATCAAGTTCTCCTCGAGCCACATGACATTGTGCACGTAAAAGTCTTGCTTTAGCTAATAATGGTGCTGTACGTGATACAGTACTTGTGAGTGAAATACATGCTTCAAAATTTTGTTTTTTCTTTTCAATTTCTGCTTGTTGCATTGCATGTTTAGCTTCTTTGACATTTTTCAACTATTAAATAAAAGAGAGAGAGAGAGTAAGAAGTTGTGTGTTTTATATGTATATGTATATGTATATATATATATATTACCATATCTTGGGCTTCTTTATCGGTTGAACGGTTTTTCAAATAATCTTTTAAATCTTGAATTGCCAAATCAAAGTTACCTTCTTTCACATAGATTTTAGCACGTTGAATTAACGCTTTATCAAAAGTTGGTTTCAAACTCAAGATAGTAGAGAAGTCCTCAGCAGCAGCATTGTTACGACCAAGTGAAAGGTATGCAGTCGCTCTTTTGTAATAAGTCAAATAATTATCTGGTTCATTACCTGGTAAAAGAGAGTATTAAAAAAAACTTTTTTTTTTCATAATTATATATATATATATATATATATATATATATAACTTACGAATGGCAGCGTCAAAACTGGTTAAAGCATTATTGAATTCACCCGTTGTCAAATACTCGTTGCCTTCAGTCAAGTATTGTTGAGTTGTTTTATCACCAAGTACAGAATAAGGCAATAAGAAAGGAAGTACACAAGCTAAAATATAATGGTATTGTTTCATTATTAGTGATAAATAAAGAGAAAAAGAAAAAAAGGTGATGGAATTTATATATTTGATGTTTGATCAAACTTTTTATGTGGGATATTTTCATTGGTTTAATTTCAATTCAACTGTTTTGTTCAACACGTGATTTACTTGTCTATTATTGAAGTTGTTACTTTTCACCTTTTTACCTTTATAATTAACTTTTTTAAACCAAATGTCAAGTCAACCTAATGTCATGATCAACTCTCTTGTTGACTCAATAAAAGAAAGTCTCAATGAAGCAAATATGTTGGGATTTGAGTCTTTTTCTGAACAAACAATAGAGTTTTTTAAAGCAGTATGTGAGCAAGCTATATATATTTGTATATATTTTTTGTAACCTGTAAAAATAATAGGTAGATTGGACTCAGCCCTGGATTATGGCATTGATTGCATTTCATATGACTTGCTTGCTTATTACTATTGGATTAAGAAAACAGCATGATCGATTATCTGTTTATTTTTTTGTATTATGCAAGTATATTTATTTCTTAAAATGAATTTGTGCACTGACATTTATGCTGTAGTGGGATTTGCAGCATTAACACAACCTTTAAATTCATTTGCAATGAAAAATTGGAGAAAGTTTTCTACACAATCGTATTTTGACGCATCCGGTATTTTTGTAGTGATTGTGTATGCGTTACCTTTGATTTGTAATGGAACACTTGCTTTGGTATATATACATTTTATTCATTGTTATTATTATTATTATTTTCTCATTTTTATTTCTAAATGATTTTAGGTCTTTATTTTAAAAGCAACTGTGTCTCTTATGATTGAAACAAAACGTGCTCAATTGAAGAGTAAGATGAGACAATCATCTAAAAACAAAAGCAAGAAAAATTAGTATAGTTATTCATAAATTAAAACATTGTAAGTTATCGAAATAAAAAAACATATGTATATATCCAACACAGTTGAGGTATTATTCATGATGTATAAGCAAAGGAGGGTAGTACATTATTTATTTATTTATAACGTAACGTAATTTTTCTGTAGTCTATCTTGATGCTTCCAGCTTTTCAAAGTGTTTTTTAGCTGCAGCGATATTAAGTAAAGTTGCAGCGGATTCTAAGAAGAAAAAAATATTATTATAAGTTCATTCACAAAAAAATATAGAACTTACGTATATTAGGATCTGACATGACAATCATGGCATAGGTATTATTTGTCAAGACATCAATAAAGGCAGTAAAACTACTTCCTCTAATTTCCATACTTTTAAACCTTGTTTGTGATCGACTACAGCCCAAATTAAATTGTTTTATAATATTACTTATTTTTTCAAACCGATGATGATCCTGATGAGGGATTGTGGCTGCTGTGGCAATCACTAAAAATGTTGTCCTTTCAAATAATACAACTTCATCTGCATCACAAATACGACAAAAATTACTTAAATGTGATTCCAAGACGCGAATATTAGGAATTAAACAATGCACAATTTTTGACCAAGCCTAAATTATAACATTCATCATATCAACTATAATGATAATCATCTTTTTCATCCTTTATATACTTACTGCATAAAGTGTTTCATCCCAAATAGAAGTTCTGAAAGCTTGAATATTTAATGGTTCTGAACGTTTTTGAAGTTCGGTTATTCTTTGTTCAAATATCTAATTGTAATAAGATACGGTTAAAACAATATATATATATTTATGTTAAATCATCCTTTACTTGATCCCGTTGAGATTCTGGTACTAGATCCATTTTATGTATTAAACAAAAAATACGGGCTTCTTTTGAGTTGGCAAGAATAGCTTCTAAACAGGATTGATAGTAATGAAGATCCTTTTCCCAATCTCTACTTTCTACATCAAACACATAAATAAGCACTTCCACATTCTTGAAGATTCTATCTCTTTGTGATGCAAAGTAATTTTCCATAAAAGCCTCTTGACTTTACATAAACTTTTGGTTTTAGATATTTCAGTCTAATAAAAAAAAAACGGTAAAAAACATAAACATTTACCCTCCACAATCCCACAAGTTCAAAACTAAATTTCCCAGAAACTTGACATTAGAATGCTCTACATCAACTATAGAAGAAGGTGTTCAATATAACTGAAGGATGGAAAAAAAAAAAAAAAAAAAAAAAAAAAAAGTTTAAAAAAACATGTCTTACTTGTTGCTCCTAGTCTTCTGGTATCCCGAGCAATATAATTACTGAAAATAATGGATCGCATCGAGGTCTTGCCAGACCCACTCTTTCCCATAAGTAAAACCTATACTCATCTACGGTTTAACAGAACAGAAACTTTTTTTTCTCTCTCTCTCTGCTAATATATGCTTTACCTTCTCTTTTTTCTTCATTGTTTTTTTTTTTTTTTTTACTGTATTTTATTTTAGGAAAAAAAAATAATACTCAAATTACAACGAGAGTTTTACAGTTTTGCTTTTTTGATAAGCCGACAATAAGCATAAATTTTCAAACGAAAAAAAAACTCAGGAGAGAAAGAGCTAGCCTTTTTTTACTGCCTCTGAAATAATCCTTGTAATAGACTTATTAAATCATTATATCGCGTTATAGGTCAAATGTTAATGTTAAAAAACTTATGTTTTACTAAACTTTACTTGTCAACATTGAATTATTTTGCAGTTTTTGTCAAACACTGATTTTGCAGGGAAAAAAACACGATTTCACTCGACAGGTTACAGTCACGATTAGGGTGTAAAATAAGATGCCCACACATTTGATAACTCATTAGCAATTCATCAGAGTAGTTACATAGAAATTGTAAATTTATTCGAAGAATTACACGAAAGCTCCTTGCAGCCATTTCTAGAACATGTATAATTTTAAGGACAGCAGTGTCTTGTTACCAAGTCTAATTGAGCTTTCTCAAAAAAAATTACATCCCAGTATAACAACCCAATTCTGAAAAAGTAATTCTCCCATCAATTATACGTAACATTTGACTCAATATATCTAACTTTTTTAATATTCATGAAATATGACCTGTTGATATAAATACATAATGAAACATTGATCCGCGTTTTTTTTTAAAAGGTTCTAAGCGTAGACTTTTATGAGACTTGAATTTTACACATTAAAATGATGAAGTGATAATTTGATAATTAAGCAAGTTTGATAATACTTTGTATGAATTTATTTTTGGTGAGCAACAAACTTCTTTTGTTCTTCGGCAACTGCGTGCTTAAATTCTGACACTTCCTTCCAACAATCAAGAGAGCGAGACTTGTTTTTACTAAAATATTATAAAAATTATAAAAATGTCAAATTCAATGTATCGTTATGTAAAAAAAAAAAAATAGCTGCTTACATGTAACAAGCAACGACTTCTTCTTGACGCTTTTGGATTTCAGCAGGGAGTTCTTTAGCGGAAGTTCTGTATAATTTTATTAGTATCTACAGTAAAAAGTTGAGTAATATGACAAAGTACCTGGAAATACGTTGAATCATGGCTTCGATATCAGTGTTTGTGGTATTAGCGTTAACATTTTTGTTTTCTGTTAATTCAGTATAAAACTTTTCTTTCAACTTGGATTCATCTTGCTTGAGCTTTTCTAATTCTTCAGCAACACGTTGGCTGACCATGGCTTCCACTTGGCGAGCTTCAATTTTTTCAGTGGTTTGTTCTACCTTCTTTTCGAGGTTATGAACTAAACTGTTAGAGAACTATAAGAAATAAAATGGTTGGATTGAGAGAATGAGAGATGAATTTGGTTTCGTACCTGAAGAGGGACATTAGGGTTATAGAAAATAACAGGCTCTTGCTTTGATTGTGTGGAACCCATTATAACGAAATGTACGTAGAATAAAATAACAAACAGATTTTGCCCCTTCACCAAAAAAAAAATATTTTTATACATGACGGGACTTTAATCGATATCAAGGGTACTTTTTTTTTTTTAATTACATGTCAAAATAAGTAGTACTGAAAGTAGTTTGTTAATAGTTATCTTGACTATTCTAAAAAACAAGTAGAAAATTCACTTTATGAAGCAGAAACACATTGCTTTTATTCTCCCAAATGAACAAAGAAAAAGAACAGAAGCTTGATGATTGGTCAAGATATATTTCCATTAAATGTCAACTGCTTAAATTAACAAAAACATGCTTTATTTTCATACAAATGTAATTATAAGTAAAGTTGATGATAAGCTTGCTTATTTTCTTGTTGATCTTTGGACTGTTCTGGTTGTTTCGTTTTAGCTGCATTTACAATTTGTTTAAAGTCAGAATCAGGAATCATATTACCATGCTTATCAAATGTGAAGATTGAAATTTCGGTCTTCTCTTCCTTCTTCTTCAGATCAGCCTTTATTTGATTCACTTGTGCCTTTAAATCAGATATTAAGTTCATTATATATGTGGTTTGGTCTGATCCAGGCATTGTATCGTCCAATTCCTCTTTCATATCTTTTACCATTTTTTCTATTATTTCATTTGTCACAACATCCTCCTTTGTTTCTTCCTTCACTTCTTCGTTTTTATCTTCATTCATTGCTCCCTTTTGATCTTCTTCTTCCTTATTCTCATCTCTTATTTTTTCTTCTTCTTTCAAAGCTTGCTCTTGTTCAATTAAATTTTCGGAAACAATTGGTCTACACTCAATCTTATGAGATTCAGCATGATGTCTATGTGATAAACTCATTTCCTCACATAATCTTGATGTAGAGACAGCAATCTGATAATGACAAGTAGAAACTTCAACAAAGCTTGTAACACGATCCTGGCCATGTTTATCACAATGAAAC
>JAIXMQ010000149.1:0-27072 GCA_025716855.1 Pilaira anomala | reverse complement strand
ATTAGTAGCTTTTCTATCAAGAGCAGGCTGAAGTAACACGGCACCAACACCATAATCACTAGAATCGGTTTCGATAACAAAAGGTAATTCCATATTAGGCATTTGGAGAACCGGTGCAGTAGTAAGAAGTGACTTGATAGTATTAAAACTATTTTCGCAGCTAGGGGTCCAAGTAATAGAACGCTTCTTAGCGCCAGTTCCATTAGTCAGTTCCGTTAAAGGAGAAGCAACTGAAGAGAATCCAGGTATAAAGCGACGATAGTGTTGACTAAGGCCAATAAACTGTCTCACCTCTTGAACATTTGTAGGTCTAGGCCAGTTCTTGACAGCTTCAACTTTGGAACTAGATGGAGACACACCAGCACTAGATACTTCAAAACCAAGGAAAGAGAGTTTACGTTGATTAAAATGGCATTTCTTTAGATTCAATACTAATTTTTCTTCTTTAAAGCGATCTAAAACCATTTAGACATGCTTCTTGTGCTCCTCTTCTGTTTTACTAAAGATACAAATATCATCGAGATAAACCAAAACAAAATGATCAATATAATCACCTAATAGGCTGTTCATCCATGCTTGGAAAGAAGGCGGGGCATTCGAAAGACCAAAAGGAAGTACCAGAAATTCATATTTTCCGTATCTTGTATTAAATGCGGTTTTTGGAATATCTGATTCTTTAATAGGTATCTGATGATATCCACTCTTCAAGTCTAAAGTTGTGAAAAACGATGCACCTTCTAAACGATCCAATCCTTCATCTATACGTGGCAATGGGCTTGAAATCTTTACCGTTGCTTTATTGAGAGCGCGATAGTCAATACACATGCGTTTTGAGCCATCTGGTTTGCGTACAAATAGTACAGGAGATCCATATGGTGATGAGCTTGGTCTAATTAATCCCAAATCAAGAAGATCCTTGAGTTGTTTCTTCAGCTCATCCAATTCGGCCGGGCTCATTCTGTAGGCAGGTCTATTTATGGGTTTAGCTTCTTGTGTATCAATAATGTGTTGGAAGGATCTTGCTGGAGGTAACCCAGGTAAACCATCTTGAAATACTGAAGGATACTGTTTAATTAAACTATTCCAGTAACTAGTATTACCCTCTGTAACAGACGTAGCAATTACATCATCTGCATTATCATCCATTACCATTAAAAAGTAGGCTTCACTTCCTCCTCGAATACACTTTTCAGCTTGTTTTGAAGAGATAAGGTAATTCAACGACGTAAAAACATCTTCATTAGACGCCTTCTTTAACGTTTCACTTGGACGAATTACACAATCATCACCATTAGGCTGGATAAAACGCAGAGTATCATTCTCCCAAAATACTTGAGGCTTGTGAAGTTTCAACCAAGAGCGACCTAAGATGACATCAAACTTTTCACCAAACACAAAAGCAGATACAGTAGACGTATAGCCTTGTATATTCATATTGAACACAAATTGATCTGTTATTTTGTCTACTGAACCAGAAGCTGTTTCTACTTTTCTATCAACCGATTTGCGTCCACCAGTAATGTGTCTAGACAACGATGATGAGATATAGCATTCAGTTGCACCGGTGTCAACAAGCACCTTGACAGTAATAGTACTATTATCACGACCCAAAACAGTAGCATCATATAACGGCAAGTCAGTAGAAAACGTTGTGTTCAACTCAACAAGATGTGGTAAATCTGTATCAATATAACAAGAGTTGGCTTCAACTACTGGCACAAGCTCAAAAGGTATATTATATGGAGTAGAGCTAGACTTCATGATGGTAGGTTGACTGATTATACCCTTTTCATTGTTATTAGAAACAGTAGGCAAATAATGGTAAAGAGTATCTTTATTAGCTACTACATTATCTTCAGATGATACAGAAGAAATATTAGATTGATTATCACCGACAATAGTATTCAACTTCATGGAACCGCGACCTTGTCTTTTATTTTTTTCATCAAGCGCAGCAATGTCATCCCTTCTTTTGAAACACTTGTATTTGGTATGACCTGAACGAGAACAGTAATCACAATTGTTATTCTTGAAGTTGTTACCACCTTTCTTGCTATTAGAGTAATTACCACCACCATTACGACGAGGTACACCACGTGGACCGCCTTGAATTACATCTAACTCCATAGGCTCAGCTGTATCATGTACTACAGCGGTTTCTGCGGCAGGGTTTGTTGATAGTACCATACGAGTAGCACTAGAACCAAACTCACGAGCACCTTCCCAAGAGAGCGCCATGTTGTAATAATTATCAAGTGTACGTTGAACCCCCAATACGCCACGTAGGTCAGCACGAAGTTGATGAGATTGTATACCTCTCATAAACTTGTCACATAGTTCATCATTAGTGATATTAGGAAGATAAACAGTGATATCCATGAAGCGATTAACATAGTCTTGTACCGTAGAAGTTTGAGTAATAGTGCTCAAGCGATCCCTAGCTAGCAATTCAGCGTTTTCAGGACGAAACTTGGCTAACAACAATGTTTTAAAAGCTACCCATGTATTAGGAGTCTCTGTTTGTGTTTCAATATAGCGATACCAGGCATTAGCACGACCAGAAAGATGACTAGTAGCAAATAAAAGTGTCTGGCTTGCATTCAAAGAGTGGAACTCTTGATGCTTTTCAACAGAACGTACCCATTCATCAATTACCATAGCATCACGAACACCATCATAAGCAGCAGGAGGCTTTAGTTTAATAAGCGGAGTAGGTAAAAGAGGCGCAGCATTTGATGATGATCCAACATTTGTGGTACCTTGTTTATTTTCAAGTACGTGAGATGTAAGAGTTTCCATAGATAGTTTCATAGACTCCAAACTTCGTACCAGTTGTAGATTTATGTTATCTTGATTGACTACAGGGGTAGGACCACCTTGAAAATGTTCACCACCACCAGACATTGTAATTGCAGGTAAGAAATAATAAGCTGACGACCTTTTTTTTTTTTTTTTTTTTTTTTTTTTTTTTTTTTTTTTTAAAGAAAAAGAAAAAAAAATAGCAATAAAAAATATATATATAAAATATACTCTTTTTTTTTTTTTTTTTTTATAACACGCAATAAAGAACTTCTTTAAGAGCTGGTGCTACCAATGTCAGTCTTTACAATAATGATACTTATGTATAACTGAGCTTAATACGTTCCTAAAGAGATATAACATATAGGACAGGTATTGGGTTTTAAGAGGAAGAAAGTTGTTTTTATTATTTTATGTGACGCGACAATCTTTATACTAAAGCTTCTTAATCTTGTTCCGGCCCGGACTTCTCTGGCTTAGTTCTGGTTCATCCCGCTCTACTGTTGTAGCTCTGGCTGGCCCGACAAAAAGAAAGGCGGTTTCTTGGTTTAGTGGTATAATTCTCGCTTAGGGTGCGAGAGGTCCCGGGTTCGATTCCCGGAGAAGCCCTTTTTGCTAGTAATGTCCTGTGAAGTTTTCAAAGTAATTCAAATAGGCTGAACTTATGTCAGAGTTATTCTAATTGACTGGATTTATAATAAATTATATATAGTGGTAAAAAGATGATGTTTATTGATTTCTATTTTTGAAGAACCTTTTATGTTGTAACGCTTCTACTTAGTTGAGAAGTGGTAAATAAAGTAAAGAAAAGAGAGTTCAAGTATAAAAACAAAAGATTGAATTTATACTGCGAGCGAGCACCACGTTATTATTATTATATGTTGGTATAAAATACAAAATTAGGTAACGAACCGAGAGAGAATAAAATAAAGATAAATAAAAGAATAGATACAATGAGCTTTACGTATAAGTAATTCAAGGGATCAATCAAAGTATATAAAAACAAAAGATATTGTTTTTGAGTGAAAATATATAAGGCAAGTTATTAAGCAGTTGAAAGATAATTGTTTATTGATTCAAGAATCTGATGTCTTTTATAGACGTTCAGTTCCCATGTAAAGAAAGATATATCAAATAAAATAAATTGGAAAGGGGTACCTGAGGTAAAATATGATACTCTTAGTGTCGTGCTACTGTGAGTAATAAAAGATAATAAAACTAAAATGTTAGCTTGGTAAAACATTAAAATATATGTTGAACAAGTCTAGTGAATTGAATGTAAAAATAAAGTAAAATAAAGTTATGTGCTAGAATAAAATGGGGGTTGAGTTGATAGAAGTTCAACGAAGAAAAAAATAAAAATTATAAAGAGGATCTGTTGTAAATTACAACCTGTCAAAATAGTAGAATTTCGGAATATAAAAATAAAATAAAATAAGAGTTACGAACGGTAAAATACCAGAGCGTAACATGTTGTCGGCGGTTGATAAGATTCGACCCGAATTTAAAGTTTGTATGATAAGTATTTCTTGCGAAAAGTATAAGCTTCATCTTTGGATTCAAATAGTTTGATGAGGTCTTGTAGTTGATCTGCTTTGTATGATTGATGATTGGCGGATTGATGTCTAATATGAGCTGCTCTTCTATATATAAGGGATAATAAGTGATTTTCAAGTATAATATTCTTCTTGCTTTCAAGATTGAGTAGTTGTCGCTTAACTATTTTATATTGTTGGTAGTGTTTGATAATTGCTTCAGAGTTGTCTTTGTAGTCATTTTCAGTCTTTTGCGCTATTCCTTTAATAAGAAAGCCTTTTTCCGATACAGTCTTTGTATTGAGAGTATATTTTCGCGCAAGTTCTTGGCGTCTTTTGTTGGCGTTGAGACGTTCCATGAGAATGACTAGCTTATAAGAAATAAAAATAAAAGAATAAAAAATAATAAAATTTAAATAATTTGTGCGGTTTTTATAGATAGTTGATGAGTGGGGAGATTGAATTGTTGGTAGTTAAGCGAGTTCAGTGGCGATACTAACTAAATTAGCCTTCTGTTCCCAATTAACATTTGGTTCGGAATAGGATTTAAGTCTATTTCCATGTACTATTCTTATTCTAGTATTATCTGTATTCGAAATGTTCTTGATTAAATATCCACCTTTCTTCAGCTTCTCATGTATCACATAATTATCTTCAAACCATCTAATCATGATTTTTCCAGACCAAGATGTTGATATATTATCACGGTAGAGCTTCACGATATCACCAAGTTTAAATCCAGGCTTAATTTCTTTATTAGTTTTTGACATCCTCGCTTCAATTCTTTTTTCTTGAATAGCTTGCGATTTCTTGATTTTAATTAAAGTTTCCTCACGGATCTTTTCGAGATGGTGAATTTGGATTGAAGTACGTATTAATAATTGTAGTTGAAAACTAGGTTCTTTACGTCAAGAGGTTGCATGCTGTTGTCAAAAGAGGTTGTAGGTTCATATCCGTATAACAAATAAAAAGGTGATTGTTTAGTAGTGGCTTGCTTGATTGAACGATAGGCAAATGCGGTTGCAGGTAAATAGTCAGGCCAATTATTTTTTTCTTTTTCACTACGTTTCTTCATGATAGCATCAATGGTTCTATTGACTCTTTCACAAAGCCCGTTACTCTGACTATGAAATGGACTGATGGTTTTATGTTTGATACCAAAAGTTTTGCATACGACAGACATGAGCTCAGCTATGAGGGGACGACCATTGTCAGTGATAATGACTCGAGGCGTATTGTGACGAGTAATGATGTCCTCATATAAAAAGTTTGCGATTTCAGAAGAAGTTTGTTGGCTGATGGCTCTAACTTCAATATATTTCGTTAAGTAATCAATGGCTACAATTATATATCGATGTCCAGATTGCGACGGCACTACATGTTTTATATCAATACCGATTTGGGCGAAAGGAATAACAGGCACTGGTACGGGGTATGCTTTTTCATTTAGGTATTTGTTTCCATGCTCCTGACAACGCGGACATTCTTTTACAAACTTGTAGATATCTTTGTTCATATTGTCCCAGAAATATTTACGATGAATTCGGTTAAATGTATTAGCAAAGGCTAAGTGTCCGCCTAAGGGGTGATAATGATATTGAACAAAAACTTCTTGGGCTTGATCAGTATTCAATACTTTCTTGAAACAGTGCATATCAAAAGGTTGAAGGTAGTATAATTGATCATTGAATAAGGTAATTTATACGCATTTGCTGTAATGTATTTTTTTTCTGAGCCACTAATATCTTCAGGAAAAGTCGAATTCTTTAAATAGGCAATGATATTATCAATTTTGGTTTGATCCATTTGGAATACAGGTAACAAGAAGAATTTTTAAGGTTTGAGTGCAATAATCGTTTATTGTAAGGAAAATAGAAAGAAAAGAATTTATCAAAAGAAAAAAAATTTATAAAAATATAAAAATATAAAAATATAAAAAAATATAAAACTAAATTTTTTTTTTTTTTTTTTTTTTTTTTTGTGTTATATAATTTTTCTATCACACCAAAGTTTAACGACATTCGGGCTGGTCCAATTATACATGACATATTTAATGGCCTAGTCTTGAAAGGAAGTCGGCACTTTCATTCACACGCCCAGGACGGTATACAATTTCAAAATCATATTCAGACAGTATCTCTATCCATCTAGCTAGAATACCGGAGGGCTGCTTTGTTTTTAGTAATCCATTTAATACTGAATAGTCAGATATGACAGTAACAGTAAAGGGCGACCCGTGTAGATAGGGTCGGTATAATTTGACAGCCCATACTACAGCTAATAGCTCTAGTTTAGAAATGCCATAGTTTCTTTCGGCACCATGCACAGCACGACTTGAGTATATGATTGGATGTTCATGACCCGATTCATCCTTTTGAGTCAGAATGGCTCCCAGTCCGTCAATACTTGCATCCGTTACGACATAGAAGGGTAGGTTGAAATCAGGTTTTCGTAGTACAGGTTCAGTTGTGAGACATTCTTTCAAGGTATTAAAAGCACTAGTAGCTTCATCATTCCAGGGAATTTTCTTCGTAGTTTTTAATTGATTGTGCAATGGTCGGGCTATCTTCGCAAAGTTTGGTACGAATCTTCGGTAGTAAGAACACAAGCCTAAAAAAGATCGTAGTTGTTTGATGGAGGTCGGTGAAGGAAAGTTTTTGACCTTATTTATAGTTTCAGGGTTGGGTTCAATCGTATTTCTTGTAACTACAAAACCGAGAAATAGAATACTTTCTTTAAAATAATGGCATTTCTTGGGATTCAATACGATTCCTCGTTCGCTCATACAGTTGAAGGTTTTTTTTAAATCTTGTAAATGTTGTAACGGATCATCAGTATTAGTGTAGCAAGTTACATCATCCAAATATATGATCACACAAGAATTGATTAACTCATGGAAGCATTTTTCCATCATTTGAGAGAAGACACTTGGGCTTGTCTTTATACCCATGGGCAATTTCTTAAAAAAATAATCTCCTAGAGGACATACGACGGTAGTGAGAGGTTGAGATTCTTGACTAATATTTGCTTGGAAGAAGCCGGATCTCAAGTCAAAAGTAGTCATCCAGTAGGCTTTGTTCAACGTATCCAAGAGTTCATCAATATTATTTAAGGGATAGTTCATGGTTTCACTTTGGCTATTCAAGTACCTAAAGTCAGCTACGATGCGATAGGATCCATCTTTTTTCTTTAACATGATGATGGGGCTAGCCCAGTTAGAGTATCCACCTTTTTCAATGATGCCTAGACTCAATAATTTATCCAGTTCTTTACGCAAGCTTTCAGTTTCTAAAGGGGATAAACGATATGGCCTTACGCGTTTAGGTTGAGCATCTGGTTTTAGCTATATATTATGTTCCATTACATCGATATTTCCAATCTTATCATTGTCCCAGTCAAAAAGATGATCAAAATCCATAATGAGATTTAAAAAGTCCTTTTTTATTTCTAGAGGGATGTTCTCAATGTCCATCTTGTCTTTTATTTTTTTTTCATATGTATCATAGTCATTTGAATATGGCTCTTGTATTGGTTGTGCGTCGTGATCGGTTTGTATTTCATTTGCATGTAAATCTTGACATTGGGGCTTTGGTTTACTAACTCAATACCATTCGATTTCTTCGATTTCATCCTCACTAATGAGTTCTAAGTCACCTATCGATTCACCGACTTGAAACTCCATTGTTTCTTCAGATACATTAGACAATACAAAGGTCAGTTCTCTCCGACTTATCTTAAATGAGGACGATACAAATTGCCATTCAGAGTCTAAGTCTTGTAATTTCGGATTTGTAAAATTACAGATAATATTAAATTCCTTTTCATTCATTTCTTCAGGTTCTTCTAAAAGTTGTTCAAAATCAATACTGTATTCTTTAGTACTACGTGGAGGTATATAAAAAGGTTCCTTCACGATTATATCAAAATCGTTATTCTTGCGTAATGTTGAATCTAGCATCAATAATCCGCAGCCACAGTTACATTGATCTCGTTCATTAAATTCATCTTCTAACATCATCAGTTGATCTTCGTTTTCTTCATCAGTAGTCCCTTCAGGTTCTAAATCATCAATAAGATCTTCATCTTCAGAGCTAAATTCATCAGAAGATTCATCTGAATCTATTATATTTTTTTTTTGAAGTTCCCGAGTTTCATTTTCTTGCGTATATTGGGCGGATACACTAGTCTTGATTACGACCGGAGCTTCAGCACCTCGTGTGAATACAAATGGAATATGAGCTATGTTATTTTTGTATTCAACTTTAATCGTTTTGTCTTCCAGATTTAATCTAGCTTTAGCCCGTTTCATCCAGTTATTACCAATTATTAGTTGAGTGGGACAGACGGGTAATACTTCAATCGACCCGGGTATGATTACTTTTCCCCCAATATTCAAGGGAACATCGTAAATTATACCTAACGCGGCTTGTTTAGTACCATTACCCAAAGTAAAAATAGACGTCGAAGGAGCATCAATTTCTAAACCTAGAGTGTCAGCAAGTTTCTTGGACATCACCGTTTTTGCACTACCAGTATCTAGGATGGCTTTAACCTTGAATTCACCAATAAATGCATTAGTGTAAATAGCGGTTGTGTCAACATCGTCGTCTTCAACAAATGCTAATGTGTTTGGTTTGGCTAATCGAGTATTTCGGATGGATCGAATTAAATCTCTTTTTAAAGTAGGTGCAGCAATTAATAAATCTTTCATATCTATATGTGCTTTTTGATTTAAAACATCCTTGGTAATATCATAATCAATTTGTTCAGATACGGGTACCACAATTCTTTTGGTTTTAGTAGCTTTAGCGGTAGGTAACATGTTATCGGCGGTTGATTGTTTTTGCAAAGTATTAAAAGATGGTTTAGGGCAGGTGGTTGATACGGTTGTGTCAATAAAGAAGGACCAGTCCTATCTTCACACATTTCCATATCGGAATCATCTTCTTCAGGTACGATTAATCTTTTGACTTTTGGATTAATTGTTTTATTAACTTTCTTGGCATGTTTATCATTAGTTATCTTAGGTGCTGTTTTAACTTCGGGAGGTTTAGTAATACGAGCAGCATATAAATCTTGATTTAATAAATTTAATGCTTGATGATTATTTAGATGTCTTTGATTATTGTTTTTGTCATTTTGATTTATTTGCTGTTTTTGTTGATTTTGATTATTTTGCATATTTTTTTGAAGGTTTTGATTATTTTGCATATTTTTTTGAAGGTTTTGATTAATTTTTTGTTGATTGTTTTGACTGTTATTGACGGATTTTTCATATTGGTTGTTGGGTAGTTGACCTTGGTTATATTGATTCTTATTAACAACTACCTCATCTAGTTTTTTGAAGGATATTGTTGATAAGCTTTATCGCGGTTACCATAATTTCCTCTTTGTTGGTAGTCATTATTATAATGATTATTATTATTATTGGTTTTATCATTTCTATTTTGATGTTGGTTGGGGTAATCCTTTTGACCTTGAGGAATATATCTATTATTATCATTATAATTACGAGCTTGATAGTTGTTGTAACCATTATTATAATTATCACGGTTTTGTTGGTACGTACGTCCTTGAGTATCATTATATAAATTTTCGTACTGATTATTATATCCATGATTACCATTATAGATATTATTAGATTGTTGTTCATTTTGATCACGATAATTATTAGGGCGATAATATTCTTCACCAGGGTTATAGTGGTCATTTTCAAAATACATATCATCTTGATTATAATTTCTTCTACGAGGAAGACTTTTATAATGATTATTGTAAGGTTTTCTTCCATACCTGTTATAGCTGTTGTCAACCTTATCTTTTGCATAGTCCTCCACCATGAGTTCTTGTACTATGCTCTTAACCAAAGACCGAATGCTTTTATTTGATTCAAATAAATTTGTAACGTCATCTTTTAACGAAGAATTATTTGAAGTGTGTTTACGACGATCTTCCGAAGCTATCAATTGTTTCAAATCTAAAGCCTCTAACTTAGCTGTAAGCTTAGCTATAGTAGGTGACTCAAAATTTTCCAAATTAGATAACTTCTTATCGAAAGCGTTATCATCACTATCTAAATTCTTCAGAGACATGTCACGATTATTTTTAATCAATAAAGCTTCGCGGGAGTTATCAGCAGTAAGGTAATTGTGAGTGGACGGAATAAACGGATTATCAACCAAACGAATAGATTGCTTGGAGTGAGCGTTCCACCAGCCGGTGGCATGTTTTACCCATTCTTCAAAGGAGCTAGCCGATTGTTCTCGACAAAAAGTTTTTATTTCTAAACTTAGACCAGCACGGAACCTAGAGTGGATGAATTTTTCTTCTTCGATTTCAGCTAAATCGGCCGCTTCATAAAGACGAGATAAGAATTCCCTAGGAGATGCACCAGTAGCTTGAATCATTTCATTGAAAGCGAGCTCATAATTTTGGATTAATCGAGAAGTGATATACTGTTCTTCCAATAGTTTTATCGCATCTTTATAAGTTACATGAGAGATAGTTAAACCTTTTTTCTTGATAGAGTTATCGAAAAAAGTAGCTGCAGCACGGCGTAATTGAGTGCGTAATATAGCAACACGACGTTGATCTTGAGTCAAACCAGTTAATGAAAAAAAAGTTTCTAAAACAGTTTTGAAGTGCCGAAAATCTTCGCCTTCATGTCCGTAAAATTCAATAATTTTGGGCTTATTTGGAGTCCAGCCAGCGGTAGAGAAATTAGTGGTACCTTCCAACACAGTTTGTCCGAGATTTGTAGAAGTGTTTGACATCTTGTTTAAATTGATTATAGTCTTGTAAATAGAGAAATAAATACCCTGTTAGTGAGCACCACTTGTAACGCTTGTACTTAGTTGAGAAGTGGTAAATAAAGTAAAGAAAAGAGAGTTCAAGTATAAAAACAAAAGATTGAATTTATACTGCGAGCGAGCACCACGTTATTATTATTATATGTTGGTATAAAATACAAAATTAGGTAACGAACCGAGAGAGAATAAAATAAGAGAAAATAAAATAAAGATAAATAAAAGAATAGATACAATGAGCTTTACGTATAAGTAATTCAAGGGATCAATCAAAGTATATAAAAACAAAAGATATTGTTTTTGAGTGAAAATATATAAGGCAAGTTATTAAGCAGTTGAAAGATAATTGTTTATTGATTCAAGAATCTGATGTCTTTTATAGACGTTCAGTTCCCATGTAAAGAAAGATATAACAAATAAAATAAATTGGAAAGGGGTACCTGAGGTAAAATATGATACTCTTAGTGTCGTGCTACTGTGAGTAATAAAAGATAATAAAACTAAAATGTTAGCTTGGTAAAACATTAAAATATATGTTGAACAAGTCTAGTGAATTGAATGTAAAAATAAAGTAAAATAAAGTTATGTGCTAGAATAAAATGGGGGTTGAGTTGATAGAAGTTCAACGAAGAAAAAAATAAAAATTATAAAGAGGATCTGTTGTAAATTACAACCTGTCAAAATAGTAGAATTTCGGAATATAAAAATAAAATAAAATAAGAGTTACGAACGGTAAAATACCAGAGCGTAACAATGTTTTAATCTAATGTAGTGTTACGTTCGAAGAGGTGATGTTTTAAAGTAGATGAAAAAGAAAGAGAAAAAAAAGAGTAAGAAAATAAAAGGGATAAATTCCAAGTAAGTTCTTGCGTGAGCACCAGGTTTTAAGTTGTCCAACTAAAGTTTTTATAAAAAAATAAATAAAAATAAAAGAAATTTATAACGATAAGTTATAAGTAAAGAAAAATAAAAGTAGAGTTTTACAATGAATTAAAAGAATAAAGAATAATTCAAGGGATCTTATGAGATATGAAATCTGTACGATATAGAATAAAAAGTTATAGTAAAAGTAAGATAAGATTTATTGGAATTGCAGTTTTTGTGGGCTGTATTTATACTAAAGAGAGTCGGTTATGAGCTCCTTTGATAAAATGTCAAATCCTAGATGTTGTGTCATTATCTTTTTGACATTCAAAGTGATTGAGATCTTTTTTCGATCTAGAGATTGTGTAATAAAAAGGTATTTCTAAGCTAAAATAATTGTTGGGTAAAATAAAGGTATACCTAAACTAAAAATTTGTTGAGTAATTGAAGTATTTCTAAATAAATAACATTGTGTTCGGTGAGAATTAATAAACTAAAATAAATTGTTGTTTTGACAAGCAGATAAACTAAAAGGAATAAGAAAAGGAAATAATAATTATAAAAAGAAAAAGAAGGGTAACAGTTCTGAAAGTCAAAAATAATGAAAGGGAACTGGGAATAATGGTGTGATAATAAACTAAAATATATTCTAGTTTTTGTGTTCAATGTAATTATAGAATAAAATAAGGTACGCAACTGAAAGTGAATTATGAAAAAGTGTAACGTTGAAATATGCTAAAGTTAAAAAGGTATGATAATAATTTGAGGTGTACGTAGTGTTGTGTAGTGTTTATAGTAAAAAGATCTTTGTTCACTACGTAAAACACGGCGTGTAACAGTAGTACACAGTTTATTTAGTTTAACTGTGACACTTATAATAAATAAAATATAGTGTTACACGCCGTGTTTTACGTAGTGAACAAAGATCCTTTTTCTACATACACTACATGCTACTACGCACACTTCAAATTATTATCACACCATTTTAACTTTAGCATATTTCAACGTTACACTTTTTCATAATTCACTTTCAGTTGCGTACCTTATTTTATTCTATAATTACATTGAACACAAAAACTAGCATATATTTTAGTTTATTAGCACACCATTGTTCCCAGTTCCCTTTCATTATTTTTGACTTTCAGAA
This sequence comes from Pilaira anomala, assembly GCA_025716855.1. Lineage (NCBI taxonomy): Eukaryota > Fungi > Mucoromycota > Mucoromycetes > Mucorales > Mucoraceae > Pilaira > Pilaira anomala. Next base: position 13,921 of record JAIXMQ010000149.1, on the reverse strand, counting down.
CTGTTACCCTTCTTTTTCTTTTTATAATTATTATTTCCTTTTTTTATTCCTATTAGTTTATCTGCCTGTCAAAACAACAATTTATTTTAGTTTATTAATTCTCACCGAACACAATATTATTTATTTAGAAATACTTCAATTACTCAACAAATTTTTAGTTTAGATATACCTTTATTTTACCCAACAAATTATTTTAGTTTAGAAACACTTTTATTACACATTATCTAGATCGAAAAAGATCTCTATCATTTTCAATGTCAAAAAGATAATGACACGACGACTAGAATTTGACATTTTACCAAAGGAGCTCATAACCGACTCTCTTTAGTATAAATACAACCCACAAAAACTGCAATTCCAATAAATCTTATCTTACTTTTACTATAACTTTTTATTCTATATCGTACAGATTTCATACAGTGCATCTATTCTAAAATCGAATTTTTTTAAAAAACGGACATTCCCAATTTTTGGGTTTAAACTCAGTTCTAATATAAAAAAGTTACTCAAATAGGAAGTTCTCACAGCTTTTGATAGTTTAAACCAATAAATCACATTTAAATTTTTTGTGTGAACTCATATAATGTGAGTAAATATTTTTTTATTGAATCAAAAGAAGTTAATCATGTGATTTTAAGATTTGGAGAACTTCTTCAATTCCAGTATCTATATCTGAATCCTCTTCCTGTAACATTTTAAAAATTGGTGTAACCACATACTGCAATACCATTGGCTGTTACAGCTCTGATTTGAATTTTGGCTGTCAAAATAGCCGGACATTTTCGAGTAGGCCCTGCTATTGAGTAGATATTTTATCAACTTATTTTGAAATTTTTTGTTATCAAAATTAAATTTCTGTTTTCATACATCTCTTTAACAAGTTTAATTTAAAAGATTAATGTTCATTCTAAATGATTAAATTACTTTTTTGGTAGTAAATTTACAGTTTTATAAAAAAAAGTAGCTAGGGCTAAAAATTTTCGATTTAAGAATGGATGCACTGTATCTCATAAGATCCCTTGAATTATTCTTTATTCTTTTTAATTCATTGTAAAACTTTACTTTTATTTTATCTTTATTTATAACTTATCGTTATAAATTTCTTTTATTTTATTTATTTTTCAAAACTTTAGTTGGACAACTTAAAATCTGGTGCTCACGCAAGAACTTACTTGGAATTTATCCCTCTTATTTTCTTACTCTTTTTTTTACTCTTTCTTTTCCATCTACTTTAAAACATCACCTCTACGAACGTAACAATAGTAGTAAAAAGATGATCTTTATTGATTTGTATTTTTGGAATTATTTTGTATCTGAATTATTGTTGTCACAAATGAAGATGTTTGTAAAGTATTCCCAACGGTTGGAGTAAATCGACTAAATTTTAAATTACTCCGATTTTTTTTAGCTTTTAACTCACCCAACGGTTGGATTAAGAAAAAGTTAAAATAAAATTTCCCAGAAAAAAGATTAAAAAAAGTGTAAATTTACACATTATTTAATCTGTCCGGGAAAAGATTAAAATTAAATTACCTCCAGGAAAAAAAATTTTTTTTTTTGCCTAATATCAGTAGAAATAAATTAAAATAAAAGTTGAAGTTAATCTCAACCGTTGGCTGACACATGAGTTTTTTAGACTGTTTTAATTTAAAACTTCAGAAACAGTCGTATTTTAACCCAAACTTTACTCCAACCGTTGGGAATGCTCTAAAGAGGATAAAGTAGAGTAAAGAAAAAAAAAATAAGAAGTATTTTTTTTTTTTTATTTAAGAAGTTCAGGTAAAATGTGAGCACCAGGTTTTAAGTTGTCCAACTATGAAGTAAAATTATATAAAATATATAATTTAAAAGGATAAAAATAAAAGAATAAAGATTTACAATGGATTAAATTATAGAATTAACCAAGGGATCTTAAGTAGAATTGAAATATAAGAGAGATTTATAAGGTAAAAGTAAGATAAGCTTTATTTAAATGTCTAATTTTATGTGGTATTTATATCTAAATGTTTTGTGAAGTATTTCTATATGTTTAGCCAGATTCGCTTTAGTTATTGGTAAAAAATCTGGTCTTTTCCGGATATGAATTATGAGTTCTATAATATTATCCGTTATAATCGTGTTGAGATAGGATAAAAGTAATAAAATAAGGTAATTATTCCTTACGGGTAAAATTAATAATGAATAATTAGTAATATGAAAAAGATAAACGGTTAAACGAAATAAGGTGAAGGGATTTGAGTAATAATAATAAATGAGATTGAAACAGGGTAAATAAATAGAGAATTGATATTTAAAATAGAGTTTGACATATGGATAAATAATACTAGTAATAATATCTGTAAGAGTCACATTATGTGTACCACTCTTCCTATACAATATAATATATAGTATGTAACAATATTAATAAAACTCAGATTATTTACTCTTATCTCTGCTACCTCTTACATTGGTGGAGAAGCTAAAAACAAAAAACTTAGTAGTTGTTTATTGTTCATATTTGTTTAATTCTTAATCGAAATGGAAGGAGAAAATTATGACGAAAGTTATGGTCATAATACTTGGGGAGGTCAAATTCCTCAGAAACGTATTGTTTATCAACAAAACCAAAATGATCAGCAATATTTATTCGAGACCGAACAGTTACGCAGTAATTTACGAGAAGAGCATATATCGATTTTAGAAAATGAACGCCGAGAATGGGCAACTAATTCTGAAAAGTTGAAGGATGCTTGAAGAGAGGAAGCTAATAGTGCTCTGAGACGAGAAAAAAATGCCATCAGATGCAAGTAGATTCCTATCGTTCCGTTTTCCAGCAACAATTAATGGAAAACACTAAGGAGACTGCAGAGTTGCATAAGAGAATCTCAATGTTGGAAGTTGAAAAAGCTCGAGCTCTGAATGAGGTAGAGTTAGTTTCAAACAAGTTTAAAATTCGAATTAAAGAATTGGAATATATGCTGACTAGTAGACAACACGAGTTTGATTTGGAAAAGAAAAGATTAGAGTCTGAAGTTGCACGAGTATTACTCATTAGTGATCACAGAGGTATGGAACTTCAAAGATTGCAACACCAAGTATTGGATCGACCCAATCATAGTCCAGTTCCAAGTATACAATTATCTTCGGTACCATCTGTAGTAGATGAAATTAGAAGACCCATAGTGGAAGTTAGACATGGAACATATCAAGAGGAAGATATTTATTTAAATAGTGCTTCGGATAGTGGTTCAGTCGTAACAGCTAGAATGGATCAGCGTGTGGATGATGCAAGATCTCATAGTTCAGCACCTATCAATCCAGTGAGTGTTCTTAGGACTACGGGTGAAACGATGCATCAGGGTAAATCAAGACATAAATTGCCTACTTTTAATGCCACGGGAGGGTATTCAGCTCATCAATGGATTCGTCAATTTGAAAAACTTTGTGCGTATTATTCTTGGGATGAGCATACTGCTCTTATGGAAATGCAAATATCAATGACGGGGGAGGCATATACAGTCACAGGTCATAAAGAATGATCATAAATTTTATATTTTTGAAGCTCAAACAATAAATGCTTTTTTCGTTTCTCTATAAAATGTCATAAATCAGATAATATGCCTTCAAAACTTGAAAGAAGAAAGATTAGGTTGTTTAATAAAAGAAAATTAAAAAAAATAGAAAAATTAATATCTAGTAGCATCGCCTTTAGCAGTTATAGCTGCCCTACATCTTTTGGGCATACTTTCGTAAAGACCCTCAATGTATTCGACCGTCATTTCTGACCAAGCTTCTTTTAACTTCTCCTTTAAATCTTCGATATTATTAATATCGTCCTTCTTATCTCTCATCCTACGAGACAGCTCAGCCCAGACATGCTCAATGGGATTAAGATCTGGACTTTGAGCGGGCCAGTTCTCCATCAATGTCATCGAATGACTATTCTTCCACCATGTGGCAAAAGTGCCTTTATGACAGGGCGCGTTATCTTCTTGATAGATGTAGGGACCCTGATCAAGTGGAGGCAAGTCAAACATGAAAGGAAGAAGTTTTTCATCCATAACTCTGATATATTCGTCCTGGTCCATATTCCCTTTAATAAACTCTAAAGGAGAGTATCCTCCATACCAGATACATGCCCAAACCATGACACTACCACCCCCAAACTTAACTGAGCGCAATACGTGGCAAGAATAGTACCTCTCACCAGTTTGTCGCAAGACGTGAGGAGGTCCGTCATTACCATGGACTCTGAATCTAGATTCATCGGACCAAATGACTCTCTTCCATTGCTCTTCTGTCCAATGTACGTGCTCTTTGGCCCAGGCAAGTCGTCTTTGTTTCTGAGAGTCGTTTAGTAAGGGTTTGGTAGCAGGAGTACATGACTTAAAACCAAGTTCCTTCAACCAACGCTTCACAGTTGACACTGATCGCTCTTGATTAAGTGATCTTAATTCACGTTGAAGATCCGCAAATGTTTTAAATGGATCCCTTCTTATTATAATCACTAAATGACGAGCTGTGTGCTCATCCAAGTTACTAGGTCTTCCAGGACTCGTTCTCTTTACTGGAGTGTTGGTTTTAGCCACTCTTTTAACAGCATTTTGGACTGTAGCGCGCTTTTTATTAACGATGGTGCTAATGGCTGCTTGTGTGAATCCGAGCTCCTACAAATAGTAAACGGCTCCTAATTTCATAAGTTCGACTTCACTCTCCGATCCGTTAGGATCTTTTATTGCTTTAGGTGTAATTTCGAAAACTTTAACCATCTTTTGCTTATACTTATTATTTAAAAAATAAACAGGATATGAAATTTTTATTTAAAAAAAAAGAAAAATGATCATTCTTTATGACCTGTGACTGTACTTGGTTTCTACATTTGCCTGAAGAAACTCGAAGATCATTAACTCTAGCAGTACGAGCTTTTCAAACTAACTTTGGGGGTGAAGCCGCAGAACGAGCTAAAGCTGTCACGGAATTACAAAGTATGCGAAAGGGTAGTGAATCAATGGAAACGTTTGAACCTAGAGTCAAATCGAAAATATTAAAGGTATTGCCTGGTGAAAATGAATCCTCTTTGGAGCCTCATTTATCGTTACTATTTCCTACACTTAATGATGACTTGGTTAATCTTGTTAGCGCTCAAATACCACGTACACTTACTGAAGCTATTGACATTGCGATGAATATTGAACGTGGACGATCATTTGCAACAAGAATGAAGGGTAATAGTAAGAAGAACCCTGTAATACCTTTACCTATGGTTCAAGGAAATGCAACTTTAAATCAACAACCTGAAGAGCCAACCGAAATGGATGTAGACAGTCAAAGGATTAATGCTCAAAATTATAAAGGATATAATAAAGGTCAGAAAAGCTATTTAAGTGGCTCAAGTAGTAATGTAAGCAAAACAGCATCTAAGGGAAAAACTTGTTATGCGTGTAAAAAGATAGGCCATATTGCAAAAGATTGCTACTTAGTTCGTCAAGCTGGATCCATGTCAAAAAGAAATGACAAGTCGTATCGTAGTAATAATCAAAAAGCCACTTCGATCGACAATAAACGAGGTAGTTCAAATTTAGAGATTAACGACGTAGAATTAGATATTACTAACAATCTCTTCTACAAGGTCGGTGGGTTTAATTCAAATCCGCAAATCCTATAAGCAAATGATTTGATCCCTACATTCGTTGGTGGTAGTAATGATCCAAGAAGTTTTGGTGTCAGGGCAATTAATGATAATGCATTAGTAACGGAATGTTTAATGGATACTGGCGCAATGATGTCAAGTATTAGTCATGAAGAAGCTGCTAGATTGGGATTAATTACTGAGGATGCTCCAAGAATTAGGCTATGTTATGGAAATGAGTCTATTGAATTTTCGGATAAGGCCGCTAGTTTTAGTTGTTCAATCGCAGGATATACGTATCCAAGTGTAGAATTGAGGATGGTAACTAAGCAGAATGTACCAATTATTTTAGGAATGGATTGGATCCTTCGTATGGATGTATTACTTGATCCAAAGTATAAAACTTTAATTCAACGAAATCAAGCTAACTTTCATGTCTCAAATAATACACTTACTGTGGAAATGGACCAAAAAAAAAATTAATTGCTCAATTTTCAGATATTCCTACAGATATTGTCGATATATTAGTGACAATGCCAAGTTTGTATGATGAGTCAGAACAACAGACAATAACAAATGCTCCAGTTCAACATATTATCGATACTGGTGATGCAGCACCTGTTGTTCGTCGTCGAAGACGTGTTTCGCCTAAAGAAGATGAGGTAATTAATGAAGCCGTCGATGCTCTTTTAGAGAAAGGGGTATTGCAGCCTAGTAAGTCTGCTTGGTGTTCGACACTATTGGCAGTACCTAAACCTGACGGTACCAACCGATTTGTAAACAACTTCAGAGGTGTAAATGCGGTGACTGTAAAGGATAAATATCCTTTACCTAGAATGGAAGATCTTATAGATCAATTAGCCCATTCTTCTTGGTACAGCACTATTAATCTTAAAAGCGCTTATTTTCAAATTCCCTTATCTGAGAATAGTAGAACAAAAACAGCATTTGCAACAAGTAAAGGTTTCTATGAATATACGGTTATGGCACAAGGATTATGTAACAGCCCAGCTACGTTTTCAAGATTTATGGATCATATTTTAAGGGAAGTAAAATTATTCACTATTTTTTATTTAGATGATGTACTTTGTCATGCTAAGACTCGTGAGGAAAGTATTCAAAAATTGACCGAGGTGCTCAAGATTCTGAACAGATGGAACTTAAAGGTATCATTAAAAAAATGTCGGTTCCTAGTTAGAGAGGTTCAGTTTTTGGGTTTCATTGTATCCGGTACAGGAATTAGAAGTAATCCGGAAAAGGTTGCTCCTATCCAGTCATGGCCTAAACCTACAAATGTCAATGAATTACAGCAATTTTTGGGGATATGTACTTTTTATCATCGTTATATAGCTAATTTAAGTACAATTGCAAGCCCATTGTATTCGTTGTTGAAAAAGGAATCTGATTGGAACTGGAATGATAAATGTCAACAAGTTTTTAAACAACTTAAGAGCATTCTAACTGACTTACCTGAACTCGCTTATCCGAATCCAAATTTACCATATGATCTGCTTTGCGATGCAAGCAATTTTGCTATGGGAGCAGTATTCACTATGGCCACTAGAAGTAAATAAAATACTATGTTCAGTGTACATATACACTGAAAAGTTACAGCTAAAATTCAGTATATATGAGTTATAATGTACCCTGAAGATAGAAATTTAATTACTGAATTTTTCAGTATTTAAAATACTGAAGGTAGAAATAAAAATACTAAAAATTTCAGTTATTTGATGTATCCGAGCTATAAAATATAGATTGGATACGAAATAAAAAATAGTAAAGGAACTATAAAAATAATCAGACGCAAAATAAGATAATTCTTTTATTATTTACAAAAATATGGAGGGTTTATATACATGTCAAAACTGAGTGTAAATCATTATTCAGGTCCGTGCTTGTTATTGATGCAGGAAGAACAATACCAATCATCGTGTCACATTGACCCATGTTCCTGGTGTAGTTAAAATAGAATAACCAGAACCTGTCAATGTTAACGGATAATCCATGTTACTATTTACCGGATCAGTATTACTGGACGATAGTATATATAACTTAGTAGAACGAATGTTTATTAGTAATCGGTGGATAATAGATTAAGTGGTAGTGACCGTGTATATGTGAATATGTGAGTGAAGTATTATATGAACATGTCTGGTCACATCATAATTAAAATTCTAAAGATAGAAAAAAAAATACTAATAATTTCAGTAATTAAAATTCGAAGGATAGAAAAAAAAAATACAGATAATTTCAGTAATATGATTACTGACGACGGTTTTTTTTACTCTTAATAATTCAGTAAATTATTCACTAAGTACCGTAATAATTATGATGAGAGCCGAATTATATTTACTAAAGAGAGTGTAAAATAACCTAATGACGGTAAAATATATTCTAAAGAGCGTAAACAAATTACTGTCTTCAGTGAAATAAAGACCGTATAACGGCATTAAATATACAAAATATGGTATCGTTTGAACTTTAAAACGAATCGAAATATGATACAAAAAAAAAAAAAAAAAAAAAAAAAAAGCAAATATTTGAATGCGTCCATAGTAATAATATGGTTTATAAAGACAGATTAAAAATTATAATGTGAACAAATGGAACATTTTATTTATTTTATATACATGTAAATGAGCGTTATAGATAATAGTAACAAATATAAAAAAAAAGTCTAGAAAAGTAACAGAGAAATATTAACGTGCGATCGGACTTAAATGTGATATTTTTGAGGACGATTTTCTAGAGTTTTCAGACGATCCAAAAATAAACATATCAACTTCTAAATCAACAAATACTATTTTTAAAGCCTTTATAAACAACTTTTGTTGATTTAAATTTTGTTTTAATTATAAAAATTACCTTCTGAAACTCTTCAAAGTTGGTCGGTTTTTTAAATTTTAAGCGGTAGCAACTATGTAAAAGTAAAAATATGAAAAAAAAAGAATAGCCCATTAAAATACCAAAAATACTCGTGTAACATTAATAGCCAATAGAATTTTGAGAAAAGCTTCGAGCTTTCTAGAAATTTCTGAAAGTACGCTGTAAGTACATGACATAATATTTATGTATCACGAATTATAGGTAGTTAGGTAATATATTGTTATCTTTTAACTAGTTATACATTTTCAAACACAAAAAACCAGTTACTCGTTAATAAAAATACCTCGTCTTAAAAAAACACAACTCGCTGCTAGAAGAAAAATTAGAAATTCAGATGGTAAAATAGCTTCTACAGGCGTAACCGAACTTGAAAAAAAAAAGAAGTTTTTCAAGAAGATTGGCAAATATGGCAGCTCGATACAGATGAATTGCTATATAACGTCGAAAATACGAACTTATCATTAGCATTTCAACCTTTGGACGTCAATAATATTCTTCGTGATGATGGCTCTTCATACAAAAAAGCTAGAGGAGGAAATTACACTTTTAATTCAGCTACAACAATGTGGAGAAGACAAAAGGAAGCAGAAAAAGTAAAGCCTTCTGGTAAATTAACCAATTTTGGATTTTCTATTATAGGGCAACAAGAAGTTAATGAAAAAAAGGAAAAAGAAGAGTTGTCTCACACTAAAAGAGAGCTGCTCAAAATCAAAAGCTTATACAACATTCTTGTTGAGTACACGAAGCCAGTAATGAACAAAAGCCATGAAAATAGTCAAGTTAATTCCTATAACAAAGCTAGATACATGTCAATCAAATTGTATTTCGATTTCAGATTGGATGGCCTTAAAAAAATAAAATCCGCAGAAAAAGCTGCTAAATACATTTGGCCAAATCACTCAAAGTACTACAGGCATAAAGCGATCATCAAGTGGGCTAAGGAGTTTCTCAATGAGCAAGTTTTGTCCGATCACTGTCAAGGTGTTCATGTCAAAAGAGTATCTTTTTTGAGTGACAATGATGTAAAACTGAAAGTACTTGAAATGATTAAGAAAACAAAGCCCCAGTATCGAACAATTGACAAAATTTTGGAATTCATTGATGAAGAAATTGTCCCAAGTCTTCTCGGTGTAACAGGTAACATCTGTGCCACCACATTATCAAACTATTTGTATGAATGGGGATACGCTTATCGTAAGAACGAAAAGGCTATTTTTTTTGATGGTCATGAACGTACGAATGTAGTTGAATACAGAGATGCTTGGAGTAAACGAATGGTTGATTACATGGAACGATCTGAATTTTACGAAGGTGAAGACATGGAAAAAGTACTTCAACCTGTTTTAGAAGACGGTGAAAAAAAAATTGTTTTTGTCACACATGATGAATCAACTTTCTACGCAAATGGTGGAAAGCGAGAATTTTGGCTAAAAGAAGACGAAAACTACATTCGTAAGAAGGGTCAAGGCTCCTCTATAATGGTCAGTGAGTCCCAATGCCCTTGCCATGGTACTATGAGACACGGTGACAAGACCTCGAGAGAGTATTTTAAAGCTGGTGGAGATAGAGAAGACTGGTGGACCTATAAGCACATGGTAAAACAGCTCAAGGATGTAATTAACCTTTTTGAAATATTACATCCTGGCTGTATTGCCGTGTTCTTATTCGACAACAGCTCAAATCACTCTGCTTTTGCTGACGATGCTCTTGTCGCTAGCCGTATGACTTTGAAAGACAGGGTTTGGCCGAAAACAGAAAAATTCCAGTTCAAAGACACGACTATAACGTTGTCTAGTGGTAAAATATTAAAACAACCGCTTTTTTATGAAACCGAAGAGAAACTAAGAAGCAGAAGTGGAAAGGTTACAGTACACAGAAAGCGCTTTTTTAAAGGTAAATAACTATAAACAATTACACATTAGTTGACTTTTTATTAAAATGAATTTTTTTTTAATACAGGTATCAAAACTGTTCTGACTGATAGAGGGCAATGGCTTCACGATTTGGATGGTAATGAATGGAAAATAGATTGTAAAAATCCATTTCCTGGAATAGCTTCCATGTGTTGTGCTAGGCACTTTTTGCAAAAAAGACCTGATTTCGCTGCACAAAAGACGGCCTTAGAGGAAACAGTTGTGGAAGCTGGACATATATTTGAGTTATATCCCAAATACCACTGTGAATGCAACTGGATTGAGATGTACTGGGGTGGTGCCAAGCGTGAAGCTCGTCTCCATTTTGATTATACGTTTAAATCACTTGAGGCTAAAATCCTTGATTTTTTGGATAAGGCTGGCGATATTAGAAAAATTAGAAGATATTTTCAAAGATGTATGAATTATATTGATGCTTACAGTAGTGTTCGGATGGACGTGAAGTTGTATCAGATGTTTATAAATTTGTAACCAAAAGTTACCTTTCTCATAGAAAGGTTACTTATGAAGATTTATAAAAAAAAACAGTCAAAGAAAGAATTAGACAGAATAAATATATTGCTTTCACTTTTTGGTTTTAGACCCCACATGCCTTTTGACATTTACTTGATCTACACCATCAGTTAACTATTAACTATATAAAAAAAAAGTCGCCATTTCAAAAAAAAATCCACCGTCGGGATTCAAATTATCATTTTTCTTGATTTTGAAATATTTTCAAAAATATCACATTTAAGTCCGATCGCACGTTAAACATTCCTTGATGTGATAATATGACTTGAAAAAGTCTATTATTACTAGGATCCAGTATTACATATTTGGAATACACCAAAAAATAAAATTCGAAAGTATTACGTAAAATAAGGAAAGATAATTAAATGTTTGTAGTTTAGAGTGATATATTTTTAAATTTACCCTTGCTATACAATAAGTTGATTGAAATACATATAAACTGTTTTGAATTTAAAGAAGAAGTTACTATACATGTCTTTAATTGTTTTATTTGTCAAAGATGTACCTTAAAAAAATAATATTCAGCTTTAAGCTGTGAGAAACAAACTCCAAGATTCCTGATGTCCAAGAAGGATAAGCATTAGCATAAGCCGTTATAGTTTAAAGACTTAAAGTAAATTTGAGTACCTTATTGCTCAGAAAGATCCATGACCCCTAGAGAGTAAAGCCTGTAAGTTTGTATAATAAAAGTGGCATTTTATTCCTACTTTAAAATAAAATGAAATTTAAAAGCAAATGTGATAATTGTAATATGAGATATAAGTTATGAATGGTTTTATTGTTAAAGAAATAATACGAAAAAAAAATAAATGAAAGAGATGATAAAAAAAAGAAAGAAAAGAGGAAAGAGAGAGAGAAAATAAAAAAGAGCTCTTTTATATAATTACCTTCCTTTTTTTTTTTTTTTTTTTTGTGCATAAGACAACCAATAAAATTACGAAATTCTATATTTGTAACTCACAAAAATAGACAAACCTTATTGATTCGTTCAAACTTTAAAGAAGATGATCTGATTTTTCAAAGGAATTGAACGATCCGTTGTGTACTTTCAATTTGTATAACTAATTTGTTAAAATCATCCAGATTGTCAAAATCATCCATTTTTACAAGACCATCTAATTTTTACAACATATATAAATAAATGAGCCATTATGTTTTATCTCTCTTTTTTTTTTACCTATATAACAGTAGTACTTTTCATCTTTTCAATCACAAATAATATCTAATTACACTTTGCCCAATCCTCCTAACAGCAAAAAAAGACTTCGTGTTTCTACCAATCAAGAGTATTATCAGATCCCTTAAGAAATACTACAGTCGTTCCAGTTCTACTTTTCATCCAGTGAAAATCAATAACTTTGCAATAACAATTGCTGTTAGAGCATAGATGAATGATGAAATATAAAGCTGTGCTTTTGATAGAAAAAAGAAAAAGGAAAATCGTCGTGGTAAACATCCAGTTATGTTTAAATCTTGCTATATAGAGTAATTATTAGACTATATTTTAAATGTATTAGATTATATATATACATACATACTCACGTTTTAAACAACTTTCCTCTAGTTCCCGTAATAATGCTAAGCAATCGTGGTTCGTTGGCTTTGTCATATTTTATTTTGAGCACAATAATAAGTCGTGTGATACAACAAATCAAGAGTATACATCATTTTCGGCATTAATTGAAGTTATGAAGAGTCATAAAGTTGCCGATTATGATCCTTGTATACCAATTGATACGATAAATAAACCCAAGAAAAAACAATTACTCGACGATCCTGAATGTAGAATAATTGATCCAAAGTATGCTGTAATAAATCTATCTGATATTACACGTCAGGTTGGACTGGTGCAGTCATCCACAAATAATATTGAACACAGTGTAATCTCTTCTTACTATGTATTTAATATGGACATCAAATCTTCTGTTGGTAGCATTCAAAACTTGTAACTTTCTTTTTTTGCGTTCTAGCATCGACAAATTATGTATCTTTTTTTTTCATAATCTTAATTCCACAAAACCGAATATATAGATTTCTTTTTTTCTCTTAAATAAAAAAACTTTTATATGGTTAGCTTATAAAAAAAAATATGGAATATGAATTTAGTAGTTACTTTATGTACCATAGTATTATAGGCACATTACGTGTTTGAGCTGTAGGCGTGTCTAGAGTTTTGGTCTATTATATAAGAAATCGAACATGAAAGAAAAAGCATTCTAAAGTAAATGAGCTTATTCCACGGTCTGTTCTAGTAAATAAAGCCATAAGTTAAAAACATGTCAGTTTAGATTGGCAAAAAAAAAAAGGAATGTACCAGATTCGTCTAACCCATCTCATTACGTTCGGAATTGTGTATAAACAAAAAGCCTTGAAAAGCGGGGCTCTTGATTTTTAAGGGTTAAAAAATTTGCTGGGGAGCACGTGACGTAAGTAAATCAATGAGAAAAAAAAAATTTTTTTTTGGCATCAAATCAATATGTTTCTGAAATAAAACTAGATAAAGAGACTGTAACTGTTTAATATTAAAACATATAGGCTTAAAAATAAAAAGCTTGTATAAATGTAGCTGTAAAACATTTAATTTCAGAAACCGGGGGGGATTTTTTTTGCCTTTTCTTTAACATCCTGCCACTTTTTTTTTTTGTTTTTTTTTTTTTTTTTTTTTTTTTTTTTTTTTTTTTTTTTTTTTTTTTTTTTTTTTTTACCTTGTTCTGAATGTGAATGAAAGAAAAAAAAATCTCATTTTTTAAGTTTTTTATAAGATATAGTAGAAACTGGTACCTCTAGCGTTTCAGTATCACCTGTTTATTTAATAAATGCATAGAGCGCGGGTTGAAAAATGATTCAGTAATTAAATTTCTGCGATGGGAAATTAAATATCTGTGCTTCGAAAATAAATATCTAACAGCAGTATCAATTACTATGTCTCTGGCCATAGTGATTAGTACAAAATGGACGCCCAATAGTGTGTGCTAGT